>JAUELE010176976.1:0-34028 GCA_031471655.1 Diodora aspera
GACAATATCCAAAAATATGAAAGTTGAGTTTTCATTGACTTCACACTTTACATAAATTATTAGAACACTTTTGCTGGCAACATTGGAAGCTTTGTCTATGATAATACAAATGTGCAAGTGAGAGATTTCATGCTTTTTGTGTCAGTCACCTGAATTACCCTTTCCTTTATAGAATAACTGAGTTCATATCACTTTCATTACTTTATAGTCTCGAACACGGTCAATAGTATCGATGTTATGTATTATCAAGAGGCTTTGTACTCATATACGTAGTGTTTATTTAAGAGTTCATTCAGTACTGGAGATTCAGTTGCCAAATGTATAAGATATGTGAATTTGAGTATTTTGGTGTGTGGTACAAACATCGAAACAGAATAATTCTGCTTGTTTTTTAATAACCGTTGAAAGTACTGACACCAATAATGTGACTCTATGGCTATGCTTCAAGGGTATCTGCTAAAGAAAAAGAGTTGATACTGAAGTGCAAGATGCACATAATGTTAACCATTGGTCACAAGAAAGTACGGGGGATACACAAAGATAAGCTACGACCTTCAGTCTGACAGCATGGACAAATTATGACACATTGTAGTGATGGGTAAATTGTTATGTCAATTACAATGACATTATACCGACATAACGCCCCCGTTCAAGAGGTCGACCTGAGATCGAGAGTGACATTTGAAAGAACAACAGCATCGTGCCTTTGCAAACAATGTAAGCTCATTTGTATTCGAATTAAGGATAATTAAACTCTAAAGAGTACTTATGGGAAAAATGAACTCCGCTCTGTCACAGAATGCTAGCACATTACTAGGACAAACTGGTTCTATTGACATAAAGGCTGCAGTACATTAACATTCAACCAAGACCAATTTCCTATTCCCTGGGATGACAGTTGACAATGAATGTTCCCATAGGGAATTTCTTTTTCCTGTATCCGTGTAATCTCTTAACACTCGAGTTCATTAACGTTTCAGCTGCAGTGTAGTTATTATTACTGTTCTGTCTCGTGAAATCCTTTGATGGTATTTGGTTGTGTTAACAAACGAATAACTGACATGAAAAGTAGAAGCATCCAGTGCGAACAAAATGAAAATGACTATGTCTGATTCTCTTTGGTGAAAAGATCATCGACTACGGGCAGTTTTGGACGGACTTTTGTTTAGCTCTTACCAAGCACCGCCAATAAACAACATAAAACCGATCTACATTTGATCAGGTGCATCAAGCCAGATGGGAGAGAAAGGTGACCTCCACTTGGAGGTGTTTAATTTCGCTTTGAAGAATGTCGTAAATATCTACACCGAAATTTAATTAGATTGCTAGGTCTTGTCAGAAAGGGTGCTAAATCCAGTTCTGGCCTTGACCAATCATGATATTGCCTCTGAACTCTTTCCAATCTCCTCGTGTAGACTTTAGATGGACACGCTGCAGGAACACTGACTTCCACGCGAAAGAAAGCGGGCGTCAGTTTAGATTGCAGAACTTGTATCGCCAACTTCAGAAAGAAGTTAAAAAGAAATACGAATCCACTCCCGCTGCGCAGAGAGTTTGGACAACTCCATTGCTCTTTACAACCCTTAACCGTTTAATCAAGAAGGATCGAATGATATTTCAGGCTATATTGGGCCAACTTGCCAAGGCAATTTCCGCGTGTGTGTATTGGCCTCATCGTCGTCTCCTGTTACAAAGCGTGGACGTAATATCTCTTGACAGATATTAAAGGTGTATATGATTGATATGCGAATCATTCACACTTCAGTGGCTTAGTTCAGCATCCACTACATTAATTTGTTGACGCGGCAGGGCACTAGTGGTGAAATGTCAAATTGCCGTTTACAAGTGGCAGATATCGAAGATGGAGTAAAGCCAGAGTGAGAGTAGTTGATCAGTGCAGTATAATACATACACATAACACATAACTCAGAGATGGTGTTCGTGTTCTCCGTTCATAAGAATAAATGACTGTTGCCGAAAACTTTTTGAATAAAGAGTACAAAGTGTGAAACGGGTCAGATAGAATGAATGGTATCATCGAATCTATTTTTTGTCTTTTACATTACTTGAATCATGAGTTCTAAAATATTTGCATATTCAAACTGAAGTGGACATGAGGGCTCGGGTAGCACATTTGGTAAAGCGTCTGCCTCACAACCGCAAGGTCGGGGGTTCGAATCCCGGCTGGGTCACTTTCGTTCGTTACCCCCTGCTACGTTAAATCACATTCACTCACTCACTCACTGAAGTGGACATGATATAATTTATAAAACAAGTTTAAATGTTCTAAACGTAGAAAAGTGCAAGCTTACTCGTTCTCAAATACTTGCATGTACTAACACGTTGAAGTGAGCATGTTATCAACTAGAAAAAAGATTCCAAATGCACAAACAGATTTTTCACAAGTTCTCAAATATTTGTACGGAGAAACATGTTGAAGTGAGCATCACGTCAACTAGACAAATATTCCAGCTGTAGACAAATGCTTCCAAGAATTCTCAAATATTTGTATATACAGACATGTTAAAGTGAGCATCACGTCAACTAGACAAATATTCCAGCTGTAGACAAATGCTTTTGAATGTAGAAATATACTTGCACGGACAAACACATACTGAATTTCCACGAAAACAAAATTATACTGTAATTTCAGCAAACGTTTATCTTAAAATTGGAACAAAAAATGACTTACACCTACGTATTCTTTTAAGAAATATGTTTATCCTGTCATGTCTTTATCAGGACTGGACAGAACGGAGGTTTCCTAACGAAGAGTGACACGAGTGTTTCAGGTTTACCACATTTAGCATAAGGTTGCCATAAGTTGTTCGCCATGCATGCTCATCGTTTAGGATAGAAACCCGGAGGAGAGGAGACGTACTTAAGAAACGTAATTATCAAGCCGAGAGAGGAGCATTATGAACGTTGCGAAGGTTCGCCCAGGTTGGTAATCTAAATAAACGATTAACAGGAAATCCTGTGACTATTTCTGATATGTTCACGGCAAATATGATATATGAGATGTAAATGGCTGTGTTGGCAAAAACATAAATACATATGTGAAGGATTCGCTCATTACACATCGCATACGCACCTTCTGATGTATGCTCACAGCATGGGATGGCATGGAGATAGTGAAAGAAAAGGAAATACGGTGTGAAAAACGTTTGACTCTGAACAGCATGCATTCCTCACGTATGGTTTGCATAGTCGATAATTGTAGGCAGATATGAATGTATTAAGAGATGATTTACGTTTGTCAGCAATATGTCATGACAATAACCACTTTGGAATAATGTGTTTTGTCTGTTTGTGGATCCAGTTGTTGTTAAATGCTCTGACTATCCCAGTGTGAATATTTTTCAAGATTGCAATTTTCCTTAACTGTGATATCACTTAGTTTCAACACGACTCTCGCCTCGTTCATTTAACTCAGTCATTCAGGTTTTCAATTTGCTAGATATCTTATATTTTTCTATCACGTCGCAGGCGTGGAATCTCATCAGAGCGAGAAGGATTGTTTTGCAGTTTGTTGAGATCGTTCAGAAATTAATCTTCCTCTTCTTCTAATGAAATCCATTACTGGCAACAGGGCTATCAGTAAAATTAAAATTGCAGAGTTTCTTGCAATACTTCTTCGACACTTCTCTAAACAACTACAGACATATTTCTCTTCCACTGAAACGAATCTCATGTTAAAGACAGATGCATTTTGTCAAACTGCCATTCACAAATTACCAGAAATTGTTAAACAACTCCAGGAAGTCTAATTAATGTGAAGACATTGTTAAACAAATCCAAGAAGTCTAATTAATGTGAAAGTCCACATTGGTCAAAACGTAATACAAAAAAATGAATAAATTGTATTTGGGAAAGTCTATAATCCGTAGTCCGTAGTCCTAATGGGGTATTAATAAATTTAAAGACTTTTCGCCCATCCCTGGTTTATAAGAACAGACTAGCTTGTCACGCTGTCTCATACATGCATGTTATTGGTTAGAAATGAACAATGATTTATGCATTGTATTAGACTACAGTCAATGGGTGCTACTGTATGACCCAGATATTGACGAGCAGTTGGTCTCATTGCTTTTGAATGAGCATTACGTGATCACATGTGTGTGCAGATCGTAATCAAGTGCTTTGCGTGATTTTTCCTGAAGTCGGTGAATCGATAAGACAAAACGTCAGACTTGTGGCAACAAGTACAGATTGTTAAAATAATGCGTCTTTCCGCCCCTCCTGAGTATGCTAACAAGTAGTTATGGCTGTCGCCCATCATCACATTTGCATTTTATTGGGAACAGAAATGGCCATTTGCGTTTGAGACTTGAATTCGCGTAAAGATTAACATGTTCTGCATCGTTGTCTTTATATTAAGCATTGAGTGTAAGTGAAAGGAGTGCGCTACTGTTCCCGGAATGGTATATATACAACATGAATTCATAATTAAGAGTAAAGGAACACTTCATTGTGTTCAGTATATTTAGCCTTGAGTATGACTGAGAGTGTTGTGCTACTTTTGGTGGAATTGCTGATCCACTGAAAGTCTAAAAACAGGAAGCCATAAGGGTCAATAAACTCTTCGTTGTTTTCCGTATATTTAGCCTTGAGTATGACTGAAAGTGTCGTGATACTTTTGCTGGAATTGCAGATCCACTGAAAGATAGAAACATGTACGTGTGACTGTGTGTATATTCCTCATGTTTTTTCTTATGTTTAGCTTGGAGTATAACTGAAAGTTTTGTGCTACTTTTACAGGAATTGCAGATCCGCTGAAAGATAAAAACATGAACTTGTGACTGTCAATATATTCCTCAAGTGTTTTCCTATGTTTAGCCTGGAGTATGACTGAAAGTGTTGTGCTACTTTTACAGGAATTGCATATCCACTGAACGCTAAAAATAGGAACTCATAAGGGTCAATAAACTCTTTATGGTTTTTCGTATATTTATCCTTTAGTTTGAATTGAAAGTGGTGTGTTACATTCACCAGAATTGTAGATCAACTACAAGATAAACACATGAACTCATAACAGTCAATAATTTCCTCACAGTATTCCCTATATTTAATGTTGACTGAAAGTGTTGACCGGAATTTTCGATCCCTGAAAACAATGAAGATAATAAACACATAGAACGAATAAACTCTTTACTTATATTTAGCGTTATGATTAGCAGTATTGTACAGCTATTACTGAAGTTGCAGACCTATTAAAAGATAAGGATAATGACCTCATAGCGATCAATGAACTCGTCACTGTTTTATCTCGCATTTAGTATTGAGTATGATTGAAATAGTCGCGTCTCTGTTACTAGGATTGTAGAATCCCTTTCCAAGATAAGAACAGAATACATTGAATGCTGAAATATATACGGAGATAAGGTTCTTTAGAAGCAGTAAACAATATTATTGTTCGTATCAGTGTGGCTGAGAGGTAGAAAGACGCCAGTAGAGATATTTTCTTCAGAAAAAGGTTTAAGGATATTTCCAACAACAACACCCCATCTTACAACAGTAACAGTTGCAATAACAACAGACTTTGTTGCAGGGAGATGCGTACACCGATACTTTATATGTTTCCAGTAATTTTTGAGGCATGAAGTCTGCGATACCTGTACTGCTCCAGCATTCCTGTGTCTACCCGGAGACAGGTTGAAATGTGAAAGCTAACGCACAACATATGCGTATCTAAATGATATACTTCACTTTTCGGGCACGTAATTGCTTCACCAGCCATGTTTGTCTTCATGTAAGACTTGAACGTATTCCGAGACAGCTATCTTTGTCAGAGCAGTGAAGACAGTTTTTGCAATAACCTTGGTAACGAGCTTGCATCTTGCCTAGTGTAAGTTCTGGCACACTGGTTCTCGGTCGAACCATAAAACTATCTACGTAACCTGCGAAACGTGATTGCATAGTGGTTGGCTTGACAGCAAAGTAATTCTTCATGGGTCTTGAGTTCTGCTCCATTCGGGCACGTATTGGGAAAGCACTTAACATTGAGGGTGCATAGTTGATATAGTAGTGGGCTTCAGTCAGGGTGGTCATGAGTTTGCATCCCAAGCAAGCATCATAATTCGTTCAAGAGTACACCACACGCAATATCTCGGTTAATAACCGACGAATGTTTGCTAAACGTTTAACATCAGTACTTTAATTCCAGATTAATTTGTTTAAAATTGCATTTCGTGTACGTTTTAATATGATTATGATATGTCTAACAATTGCTAAATTTCCTTGTATTTCATAATTACTCTTGTTAGTTTCCGGTGGGGGGGGGGGGGAGGGGTGGCTCTACCACCTGAAAGAATAGGACCCCAGTATCATCATGCTTGCCGTAAGAGCCGTCTGGATCTTTTGCTTTCTCTTTCTTACTATCGAACCTGTGTTTTCCCTTTTCCTGATGTGCCACTTGCACATCACATTGCGCTATGGCTGAAATATTGCCCCCTGCAATGTAAACATCCATTTCACTCACTCATAATTACTCTGTTTCCAACCTTTTTTCTCTGCTTAGAAAAAGACCTCCTAGCTCATTTATTTGCGTGTGTCCTAATTTTACTAGGTAGTATAAAGCAGGCTCTGCATCAATCTATCACTGACATACGGGCGCGACTAATACTACTAATAAGTTGTTTTGTCTTACTGACAGTTTTAATCAGATGACCGTCCCAAATCCATGACACCTTTTTTGATAATTACTGCAGTAGGAACTTCCGTGCAGATTCCTAATATTGTATTAGGATATGGACCGAAACTGTCTAAAGTATTGACTGAAGTCCCAGACAATTCATTGGGATGTTGTTGAAGGCGTATCACATAAATATACATTGTCATTAAGACGAAACAATGTAACCAATTTTCTCACACTGCCCAATTGTCGAGCCAAGTTAAATTTGGGTTTCAACCTTGATCAGCGATGCGGCGTATTGGATTCACAAAAAAACCGTTTTGTGGTATAGTTTGGAATCCAACCCATATATCAAATGTCTGCAGTACTTGGGGGAAAAATGTCGTTTGGGGAGTAAGAGGATTTGTTGATAATGGATCAGGATGGATGCAGTGCCACAGTAAAAGCTTTAGTCAACGTGTTAAAGCTTGACCAAATACCCAGGGAATCCATGTTTCATCCTGGATCTTGTTTGAACTTTGGACTGGATGTACAACCCGTAGGTGTCAAGTCTGGCATGTGTTTGGATTTTGGACTTGATGTACAACTCGTTGTCTCGTATCGGCGACACCTTCTAGACATGTTAAAAAGGGGTATGTACAACTCAGTTGCGTAGAACTCTTATCCCAGACTAATTATTAGTCTCTGGACTATTATTGTACAATATTGTAATATACTATTGTAAGCTGTAGATTTGTTTTATAAAATTCCAACCCAGAGACAAGCTGAATATCTGAGGCTGAATTTGATCTATCTCGACTTGCAAAACTAAGGGGTTAGAAGCTGCCTAAGGATAAAATTAGTTATTCAGCGTCTGTGGGACAGACTACGCTTATCTCAGCAGTTCGGAATAGCTCCGTGGATTGAGCTCCTGTTCTCGCAGTCTTCGGGCCCGGGTTCGAATCCCGCTGGATGGGACTTGGCAACTCCTCTCCAGTAGCCAATGTTGCTCCACGTACTGATGATCTCGAACGCTGGCAGACCATGACTTCATCAACGGTTCGTCAGTACCAGCAGTAGCTCTCAGGTTTCACCGCATCAACTCATCAGCTGTGTCAGAGATCAGGAAAGGAAACGTAAACGTTTGTTTGTTAGTTCATCATAGTCACTTATCCAACATAATATTCATTATAGATAATGCATATTTGAGTTGCAAGAAAGAACGTGACACCGTGTTTTGTAGATGCATGTAACAGTTTTAAATTAAACTTTGGTCAAATGTAATAGAGACTGCAGATCGTGCGAAAACCATCACTACTTCCAGAGAAGCTCATACTACTACTACTACTACTACTACTACTACTACTATGATCTCAAAATCAGTTACTCAGTGTTCCCCGAGTACAATCAGCTTCAGGAATAAGTTTCCGGTTTGCTGCTGCCACCAAATGGGACAGTCTGCCTCATGAAATAAAAGCATGTGATACACTGTCGCAACATTTCAAAACATTTCTCTTCAAGCTTCACTTCAATCTAAAAATAATGAACAATACAAACTAATGTTTTTAATATTGATTTAGTTCAATGTTCTTAAACAAGGCGCACAGATTACCAGCTCTGGTGAAATGTTGCAGTGTATTATTATTATGATTATGAATATTATTATTATTACTGCTACTGCAATGATACGATGATGCCAATAATAACAGTTCTATCATGTCGAGGCATTGACCACTGCAGAGAAAAACGTTGAAACATCTAGAGGCGATGCTATTCCATAAAACTCGACATGAAATATGCTATCGACATAATGCGCATTAGTGTTTTGAAAAAAAGAGTGAGCAGATATTAAATATTTGTTTGAAGAAATCTCACCATGTAGAATTATACATGTTTGAACAAATAAACTTAGCGATCAATGGTTTCAGAGACGCATTCTATCAATATTTATATTCAGAGATAAAACAGTCTCGTTATACCACTCCGTAATCTCAAATAAAACATTCGTGACAACTGAATATGCTGTGAGAAGCATTATGTAACAGCCAAGTGGCAATCTGATCTGAAGTATTTTAAAACGTCAGCCTGTCGGATATCAGTTCTCCTGCCTACAGCCTCGGAGCGACAGGTAAACTACTTGGCAAGCAGTCTCCTTATTATCTTTGTCGTTCAAACCGCCCTCATTCTGTGTGAAGAGTTTAAGTTTTTGCATCATTAAATATGAACGATAGGCTTCCACATGACGTTTGGGGAAGACTGTTTAAAGTTGTAATGTTTTATCTATATAAGATCAGAATGATCATCAGATCATTAATATTGGACATAATTATTATTCAAGGATGTGGAGACTCACATTTTGGTCTTTTTGTTCCTTGAAGAATTTTAATTCGTATCGTTTCCAGAACCTTTGGTATTATGAAAGCCTATTTACCCGAATTAACGTCAAGGAACGGAGTAAGAAAAAATTAATAAATCCGTAAAAAATAAAACTAATAGTTGTGGGTTAAATCTCCCTTAATCAAGGAAAAGTAATATATCAGTCCTTGGTATAATGTGGCACATCACAAATGACCATACATTACACCATTGGCGCCAGTGTTTGGAATTCATCAGTGTAAATGGCACTGGGATATGGCGACAAATATAATTCAAAGCTCGAACATTAGGTCTCTTAACGTGTCATACTGACCTTTTCAGTATTCTTTATGAAAAAAGCCCAGTTTATATTGCTTGTCGAGAAAGTACATATTAATCAAATGGCAATATACAAGAACCCGGAAATGAATTCAGAGCGGAGGCTCGCATCGCAGTAATTCTGTGTAGCAATACGTCTTTAAACTGGGAAGAAGTCACAACATCGATCGAGCCCTGTGAAAAATGCATTGACAAAATAACAAAGCGAAAACGAGAACTTTATTTGATTATGTAAGACGTTTCCGCTATCTGTGAAGACGGTGTTTATGAAGTTTGGAAGATTAAAGAAAGTTTTTTTGTGAGGTGTTAGGAATATTTATTAAATTTGACAGCAGTGCGATCCTTTTTATATTCGCTAAGCGTGAAAGTGGTACCGGGGATATACTTGCATGAAGTTATTATATGAAAATGTGCAGGATAAAGGTGTCAGTTATCCATCCGTACGTTCGTTCACTGGTGGATGCGTTATTCAGGATGACATAGACACTCTTCTGTGATCAGAAAAAACATGTTGAGAACCGAGTAGAGAGCTGTAGATCAATATGTTTAAGGGAAATAGTTTTCCTGATGGATATGGCTGGTGTTGGCGCTGTTTAAAAGTGTTTGGGCAAAATATTTTCTTTAGTCTAGACAAGTGTAAAATCGGGTGACAAATTGGCATAAACGATTTCACTGATAGAGACAAAGTAGACTGTCACGGTTTAATGAAAATGAAAATGCATTTCCACAATTAACTACTTCAGACTGAATATATGTATGCTTAGAGGATGCAGTGACCTTGTAGAAGACCAGGATACATTTGCATGCGTTTGAGCACATATGGTCATCTCGACGAACAACAACATTGATCAGAATAGTTAATCAACGTTGTCTATCGCATTAGGGGCATGCGTGAGCATGTATGTGCCTCACAACTTGTTTAATGAGAGAATTATACGTCAGTGAAGCTCTTAATCATTTCATCATCACTCGCTTCTAGAATTAATTGGCAGTTAACGGCTCATTAACATTGATGATAGGATAAACCAGATTCGTGTAATCGCTGACAGGTTGAGAAAATGTGCAGAGCTTACTAAATTAAAGGTATAACGAGGTAGCTTTCAAGGGTGAAAAAGGAAAATCAACAGACCGTAGGTAATCTTATGTTTGTCGTCTTCAGTGTTATCTCTGTGCATCACGGTTGGATCTAATAAGCCAATATATAAGAGCAATCCCCATCTCCATCGTTGAAGACTCCAGGGAGTGCTGGTGGTTGCGACTCACCGCTTCCAGACTGTCGATTTGTTTCGAAGTCGCCAAGGGACAACACAAATGAAATCGCTTGGCCATTTTACGTCTTCGTAAGGTTATAAATGAATCTTGAATGTCGCGAAATCAGCGAGCTTGTTTGGAAGAGCAGGAAGGACCTCAGTCGTCTTTTGCTTGTCGTAAAGAAAATAATAATTAGGAAACATTCGGTTCTTGGTAATGTGCATTCAAACTCTTTGGTTGATTCTGTTGTATATTTTCTTTCTCGTGCAAGGACGATATGTATCACATTTAACAAATCACACGATGGCAGTCAAATCAAAAGAATATCTCAAACTGCGGATAGAATATGTAAGGTCCCCGAGATAGCGCAGTGGAGAACGTTCAGGTCATGCGCCAATCTGAGCAGTTTGAAGTTCGAATCCAGCCCTGACTGGCTGTATGTCAACTCGTAGATGAAGCTTTGACTTGTGTGTAAACTACATTCAATGTGTAAGTAAACGACATTCAATAAAACTTGCTCAATCGCTAGAATACTCCTAGCGTGTTTTGAAATTTTCATTTCAAATACGTGTTGTTAACAATTTAGTAAGTTAAACATTCAAACAAGTTTCAAACATGTAAGTCTAAAAGTTAATCACGAAATTTGTCCGTGCTGTGCGACCTGTTGTAGACTGTGTTTACATTTGTCCATATGACCATATACATGTATATTTTCGTATTTGTCCACATATGTAACACAATCGTTTGTAGATCAGTGGTTGTACAAAATAATTCGTTTCGTTCAATAATTTGTGTATTTAAACATATAAAAAATAGTCACAAAAATAATGAACAAAATACTGTGTTTAATATCTACACTGCCGGGCAAAAGAAACGATGCCAAATGATTTTAGTTATTTTCCTTGACGTCTTTCTGTCATAGCTGGTCAAAAGGATGCTAGGATTTCAACGAGTGTAATGTGACTGACATTATGTCATTGATAAAAGGGCTATCTCTTGCATATCTAACGCAATTGTGAATTTATTCAGTAGTTTCTCAACATCTTGGTATCGTTTCTTTTGCCCGGCAGTATATATGCACATGTGGACATACGTCGTAAATCGATACCGAGTTCACCTGGCTTCTGAATTGTTGCCATTATTACACTATGAAGAGAAATCAGTAAATTCTAACCTTTAATGTTTAGGAATTCATCTTCAGATTCGACGTATGTTTTGGTCGTCTCAGTAATAGAATCTAGATGTCATGTTTGAGCGAATATTTACCGTTATTTTGTTTTTCCCAGTATCGCTAGACGCTCTGAATATATATTTATACATTTTCTGGCCTGGCTTGTTGCATTACCTCCTCGCTCTGTATGAGACTATAAGATAAAGTGCCATTGATAAAATTATACGATCTGTGCATATTTTCTCAAAACATGAAAGAAGCGAGTTATAAATATATTGTAGCATGAATAGTAATGAATGGTAGTCGTGAGATATTTGTTATTACTTTGGAAAATGTTTGTATTACATATTCATGAATCTTGCGGCACTATATGGTTGAGATGAAGTGATGTCTTACGTTGCAAGGGCAACATTTCAGCCATCAGGCAACGTGTTTATGAGATTTGAAAGATTAAAGAAAGTGTTTGTTTGTTGTGTTGATGAATACTTATTAAGTTTCACAACATTGTGGTACTCTTCATATTTCGCTAAAAGTGAAGATGGCACCGGGGACATACTGAACGAGGGAACAAAAAGTATCTTAAGCTTACTCACCTTGTACGACACGCATTGAGTTACTGAGGCCTCACTGACACCATTGCACTCCCCGGAAGCCACATGAGTTTGTGTGATATATGTTTATATCAGTCTCCTAACATCTTATTGAATACTTTACACTTAACAAATGGACAGTACTGCTCAGTGTAGCTCGGGTTACTATTAATTTCCGGGAAATCGGATACTCCGTCCCGTGTTTGACTGATGGCGTCATTGAAGCCCTGTTGTAGCAAAGATTTGTCTACATCGTTATTGATGTACAGATCTACTTGTTTCTCGGAGAACTGTTATTTGGGTTTGCAGAAATCATTTATCACGTCTGGGCAATGTCTTGTTTCTGCGGGATGAGACTGTTTTGCTTCAAGTACTGGTCTCTTTATTACTGGGGTTTATTGGCAATAACCTTACTTGAATTCTTTACGACAAATGCGCCATACATCTGGTCTGGAGTCGCTGCTGTCACTACTGACAGGAAAGACCTTTTAGACTGGTGTATAGTCTTGTTAGAACCGTTTTATTGAAGACATAGGTATGTTGTACACGAACCGTTTGGGCTGTTGTATATTCTTCTTATACACACAACACTGAAGACGTGTAGATATGTTATACAGGAACCGATTGGGATGGTGTATGTTCTTATCATACCAACAGCACTGACGACGTGTAGATATGTTGTACAGGAACCGTTTAGGCTGTTGTATATTCTTATCATACCCACAACACTAAAGGCGTTTAGATATGTTGTACACAAACTGTTGTATACAACCCGTGCACTGAAGAGTAGGTTTGTATTACAGGAACCGTGTAGACGGTTGCATTTACTTGACAGAACCGTCGCACTGACGACGTAAGTCTGTTGTACAGGAACCGTGCAGACTGTTGTACATCCTTGTCAGAACTCTTGCACTGAAGAATAGGTATGTCGCACACAAACCGTTTGGGCTGTTGTATATTCTTATCATACCCACAACACTGAAGACGTTTAGATACATGTATGTTGTACAGGAACCGTTAAACAGACTGTTGTATATTCTTATCAGAACGATCGCACTGACGAAGTAGGTATATTGTACAAAACCTGTTGTATATTCCTATCAGAATCCCGTGCACTAAAAAGTAGGTCTATTGTACAGGAACCGTGTAGACGGTTGCATAAACTTGCCAGAACTCTTCAACTGAAGAGCAGGTTTGTTGTACAGAAACAATTCAGACTGTTGTATATTCTTGTTAAATCGTTGGGCTGATGACGTAGGTATGTTTAGTCTACTGAACAGCATTGAATCATAATAAAAGAGGTCCGCATCTTTTCTGAATAGAGCACTTCTTTTACAGTAGCATGCATTCGGAAAATTTCATTTGAGCTGACCGGCTCTTGTGAAAACTACCCCGAGGAGTTTCCGGGGGTGTTGCTCTTACACAAGAAAGATTAAGACCCCTGCGTCCTCACGCTTGCCATAAGAACCGTTTAAAATGAGGATCTTTAGCTTTCTTTTTCTTACTATAGATCCTGTGTTGTCCCTTTTCATGATGTTCTAACTTTACAATGTGTTAAAGCCATTGAATGACGTCACGTAGCACGTTTTTCTGCTTTTTGAACGCACGTTACGTGAAGTCCAGGTGTTACAGTAATTTTAATGTATCGGTCTCGGGCGCTATTCGTGGTTACATCCGTTCAAAAAAATATCAACAGATAACCAGATCATCAGGTTTTGAATAACTTCAAATGCTTTGATAAACTACTTGCAAAAATGGCATTATACTTTTTTAAACAGCACCAAATAAGAACATAATTGGGTATAAATGTCGGATGACAAGAGTTATGCCTTGGCTATCATTTGGAGTTAGTTGTTATCAGGACTCCCGTGTGAATTTATTAACTGAGAGGTCATGGATATCATTCGTGTTGGTGGGATATATATTTTTATCTATGTTCCCAGACATGCTTGTACAATATACATGTATTACAGTAGTGATCAATGTTCATTTAAGCAGTGAAATAGGTACATGTATTGCGATGGGAAAGCTGACGGTTTGTTCGTAAATGCGGAATATACGACTGTCTGGGCAACACATTGGTCTCTGAAGTTCTCGCATGTCTCCAGCTCAAGTTATTTTGTAAACGAGTAGGTTGTTACATAAGGTAAATGTCTTACTTCACAAGGAGACCCTGATGTGATACTTCATATTTAAAGCCCCAGGGTCCTCTGAGGGGGTGGTGTCACAAGGATTAGGGCCCAGGTCACCCAGACAGGTAACGTGGATATCTTCTGATCACAATGTTCTTGGTATCGACCCTTTTCGTCCTCAGTATGAACTTTGCGTCATGGCTGCAATATTGACCTTGGAAATTAAAACCCAACTCTTTCTATTGTAAACTTCCACATCCTTTGAATATTGTCAGGGGGATTATGCTATGTTTCGTCGCCTAGCCACTTCTTTTGCGGTTAAGCTGAGTTCAGTGTGACAAGACATGTCCCTTGCTTTAGAAACACTTCGTTTAAAAGTGCATGTTTCACTAAAATGGTAATAATGTCTGTAGATCTGTCTCACTAAGGTCCAATGTAATTTGAGTATGGAATCAGTATGGAATTTTTCAGAGGCATCTCATCGCAATAAAGGCTCAAGTACTTTAAAACTGTGTCGTCTCACGTTAGACTTCTTTGGCTTTCCTTCAATTTAAAATCGATGGTAATGTTTTGAACTTTCTGCACGGTATAACCTATTTTTGTAAATATGATTTGTTTCAAAACGTAAAGAGTGAACCGCAGCTTGACGGCTGTGTGTACAATGCTTCTGAGAAATAGGCTAATAGGAAAGACCTCTTCACGTATGTAATGGCTGTTTTTAATCTAACCAGTCGCATCTCTGGGAACCATTAGGGATCGGGAGTAATGTGAGTTGAGTTTATATGAAGTTTTACGTTGCAGGGGCAATATTGCAGCCAGCGTGATGTGCAAGGTGGATGCCTAGGGAAAGATAGGGATTGATATAAAGAAAAGTGAAAGCAAAAGATCCCAATTTTAGTCGCCTTGTTCAACAAGCATTGAGTTACTGGGACCAAATGACACCACGTCACTCGCAGGACGCCTCACAGGGTGTGAGAAAATAGGATGTAGAAGATCACAAGAACACAATAGTCTGTTATTGTGTACATTGTGATACAAAGTCAAGTGGATGTGTGGTTCGTATTTAGCGATATAAAACAGAATATGTCCTGACATATGCAGGTAAAACCGGTCTGACAAGCAAGTCAATAATCACATTCAAACATTCACCCCCAAATTCTATTTGTCTTCAGATGTACCTATTCCCCTTTCTATAACATTAAGAATCTTTGGATGCTGGAATTTAGGCAGAACGAGACAGAAGCAAGATTGCCTCAAACAGGGCTTCAGGTTATCGCGTTATTTTATGGTCTCGTTACTTCTAATAAAATAGATCTGTAGGAAGTATTTATTTGATAAGTTACGGCAGGTCATCTTTTCCCTTCTGATGTAGCATGCACGAATCCAAGGTCAACCGAAACTCATTCGTTCAGAGACAGACTGGCTTATTTGATTTGTTACATGCTGCCTGTCAAGTTCATGCTTATCAATTCCTGTAGAGGCAGAGATGTTTCCACGTCCATGCTGTTGGAGCTTGATGAACGGTGCAGTATAACAATCGTTGGACAATCGTTAACCATAAGGTCAATCCTTGTTTGATCTCCGCTGTCGTAGCGGAGCGAAAGTTTGTTTCATCACAGACCGAAATCACTCCCACTGGACCGTGTTCATCTACTTGGGTTCAGCGTGCTCTATCTACACGTTTGTGAGGTCCATGACAGCACAGCGGTGGTTGATATGAACGGCTGATAAAATGTGCAACTAAGCCACGAATCTTGACATGGCGTACCGTGAGTTTGAAACCGATCGTCAATAAACAGTCCAAATCGCTGTTGCCATGACATGTTGATGGTCCTTGCGTTGCCTTGGCTTAACCTATTGGAAACGGTGCTTGATGTTTACATGTCAGCAAATCTATAAACGACCATTTATTGTGAGTACATATGATATAGTATGCATAAACATGAGTGCAAATATGTAATAACGTGTATGAAAAAATAAAACAGGCTCTCAAACAATGGTTATTCTAGACGACTTCATGGCATGTGTGGAAACAGCCATTAAGACAAACAGGTCTAAAACGTATGCAGACGATGTAAAATCTGTAGAGATAATATGTGAAAATGTAAGCGATCAAAAAACAGAGATGCCCTGTTCTCCAATACATATACTCAGTTTCAAAATAATCGCGACAATCAGATGGGATCTTTAAAAGTATGCATGCATGACATACTTATCAAAATCCAGGTGAATTTCTAGTTTAATTTTGTTAAAACAAAAGTCATCATGGGTTCTGGAGCCCTAAGATCATGAATTCCTGTAAAGTTTCGATTTTGTAAACATGAGCTAGCAGTTTTTGTTTTTCCAGTGTGAAATGCCAGTCATACTGCTAAAAACCCATACAGAGCAATTGTTCATCACGTTAAATGCATGCCGGGGTGTATACTCCCCGGGGAGTTGAGACTGTATATGTGTGGTTACGGAAGTCCTTTGACCGGGGAAAAGTGTAAAGCGCCACTGAGCCGTCAGTGAGACTGGATATTAGGCGCCATATCAAATCAATTATCATCATCAGCCTACGCGAAAAAGGCGCGTGACATTGTCATTAAAATACGCCCATGTCAGTGTACCGTATATTATTTGCTAAACATTGCGTCGATGAAAGAAGTCACGCCAGAGCAATACATCGCGCCATCGCGTGATTGGAATGATTGATGAAGCCTGGGTGCGCATTGTGCAACAATATGCAGACTTGTTGAACGCCCAAATCCCACCAATACAGTGCGAGGCCGTCAACGAAGTGGGCGGCCAAGGATGAGATCATGCAGACTGGAACGGTACATTATAAACTCCCATTTACACAATCATGTTTCCCTAATCCACTTTAACAGCTCAACAGACGATTACGGATTAGTAACCACCACAGACCCATTTCTGCAAGCACAGTTCGTCGACAGTTAAGAGCACAAGAGCTGAATTGTCGTTGTCCTTATCGTGGCCCTATTTTAACTTGCATCATCGACTTCTGTGCTTGGAATGGGCTTTAAAACATCAGAACTGGAGACATGCACAATGGCAGAATGTTGTCTTCACGGATGAAAGTCGATTTTGCGTTCATGTTGCTGATGGACGCGTTAGAATTAGGAGCCGACGAAATGAACGTATGTTGCATTTCTTTTGGAACTGAGTATATGAGAGCATTTAACAGGTTTACTAACTGGCTTTTGATGATATCACTATGCATTCTCTTTAAATCATTGAGTACCTACTGAAGTTAAAATATGTCGGTAGGCCGTACATTGTTTCATCTCGTTGGAATTGTTTAAGTTAAAAACGGAACAAGTGTGAGTCATATTTCGACGAGTACTAACCAACATCAGTACTCAGCTAGAAACCTTAATTTGCAACACGTTCAAGTTATCACAAAGAGCTCAAATCCTTTGTGTAAAGCTCAGGTCGACCTGGTAGACCACATTGGTCAGAACGCAATTGAAAAGTCAGTCATAGGGCGCCTATTGTCTGTAATCTCCCGACTGACAGCCTTCTGATACAGAGAGGGTTGAGTATATGTGTCTACAATGGTCTTGAGAGATGGAGGTCAATTCAGTCTGAGTGGAAATATTGACTGAGCCAACCAAGGCCACATATCCCGTGACGAGTGAACGTAAAACGCAGCCTGGGTTTATTGGGTGATACAAAGTGGATCCTTGTCGTAAAGGTATCACTTATGATCAAATTAATGGTCCATTGGACTTAATATACATCATTTGCTCACTTCTTAACCAGTATTTTATAGTTCTAACAAGTTGCTTTGTACGATGTTTACTGTCTTCTGGTTATCAGCAATGTAACAGTCTATTTAGAGAACTTTGAGTGGATAAATCAGTGTTTAGGACATAATATTGGTGACCACCAGTTTTTGGCTAACCTAATATGGCATGTGGACATAGGTCTCAGCGCTCATGCAAAATCTTGACATTTACGAAATTGGTATAGTTCCCATGAAATATGACGTTGGAATTTTAATCACAATTAAGTAAATATTCCAAGACCAATTGCGAAGGCGTGTGTTGAAGCTTGGAACCAGAGAATCATGATTCTGACAGTGTGGGTACTAACCAATTGTTTATGAGCTTCAGAGTACAAAGAAACAACCAAGGAACGACCTGAACAAAACGATGTCCCGCAGATCAATATTGGGACGGTTCTATATGTCGGTGTCTTGTAGCTCAAGGATGTTTTGTGAAATTGGATGATAATTGCAGGCAGGACGTACAGTGGACATCTTCAGAGGTCACACTCAACTACATGCTAAGCTTTTGTTGTCGCAGAGGACCCAGATCTATGTTTTAAGATTAACCATCTTCTGTTTTAGTACCAACACAGACAGGAAACCATTTGGATATCGTGTTGTATCCCAAGAATTAAATTAGATATGTCTTGATTTTACGAGTTAATAGTTAGTATAATTGCATTGCGAACATACAAGCTGCACATCAGATGTCGAGGAAGAAAACATTCCTCTGAAGCTTGCTGTGTGCTCACGTGAGAGATGCCTGCATGTTTATCATTACACCTGCCCCTGTATTTTACTGTAATCTTTATGTGGCTAATTTTCTAACAGAAGAGCGACAGGTGAAGGAAAACGATCAATTTCATCCCGCTACTTGGTGTTTTAGTTGGTCTTAG
Source organism: Diodora aspera (assembly GCA_031471655.1). Classification (NCBI taxonomy): domain Eukaryota; kingdom Metazoa; phylum Mollusca; class Gastropoda; order Lepetellida; family Fissurellidae; genus Diodora; species Diodora aspera. The sequence continues at coordinate 19,120 of JAUELE010176976.1, forward strand.
AACTTCATGTCCTGGACTCGTCCGTCTAGTAATTCGCTAATTCATACCCTGGGATACATCAAGAATGGCCTGACGTCCTGAGAGAGAAACTGTGTTATTTAGAGCAAGTTCTGACATTTATTTCGCACCTAGTCTGGTTTCTGTGGGCATTTGAGTAGGTACTTTCGCATAATCAACATTTAGAACATGGTCATATATGAATCATTGCAATCACAGTAATTTGCATCGGGTCTTTTGTTAGTGATGTGCTAAATTATTGTTTACAAGTGTGGGTGTTTATTGCAGGTATAAGATTCTGTTAGATATGGACAGAGAAGGGTTCATGTGAGGGTCTTCGCAGTAGCCATGGTAAATTTAAGTCTGTACATCCGTCTGTCTGCCCGTCAGTTCGTCGAGGTAAGGCGTTGTAAAGATTACATCAGCTGGGTGCATGAGGTCATAATCTGACAAACATAACCTAGGAGTACGGTTGTCCAGGACAATTTGGTGCTTACACTTGAATTGGCAAGCAACAATAATATACACACAATCTAGAAGGCCAGCGGTCAGTAACATCAGATCGTTTTTTGTCAGAAATCGAAATCAAATTATTTAAAACTGATTCTCTGTCTGCTTCAGAAATTATTTTATTCAAGAGATGTATGACTTACTTCCACTATCTGCTGTATCGGCAAAGATTAAGAACGTTATAACCAAGAGTTTTGACAAAAGAACAACATTTGTTTGTTGCAATGTACATTTAGGGCCCTGCATCCGATGGTGTCCTATAATAATAACACTGTGTCTCCTTCTGGCCAGATTCCGTATCTACACGATAACTGTTGAAATAATTATCCAGTATTCTTCAATGTTGGTCCCAAAAGGCATCGAGGTAAGTGCTTCGCTTGGGATGTTTTTATGGTAACCTGGGTATCAAGGTAAAATAACGAAACTCTTTTAAAGGTTACGGGTGTGCCCTCTCTTACTGTGTCAAAGTTCTAGTTTTGGACTACACGTAGTTACAATGCCGATATTTCATCAAACATTAATTCAAAATCAGAATCAGCACTGCAGTAAATAGACGAATGAGTTTTGAAAAATCTAACAAAACTATGAGAAATGTATCGGAGAGACGTCCATAATGTTTATTGCAAAATGCTGCAAGAGTGATCGCACAATGACATTATGAAACAGAGATCAAAGTGAGTTGACCCTGGCCGCACAGAATCAATGTTCAAAATGGTAACTTGATTGATTCGAGGATTATAGTCCGGAGTAAGATGAGGATTCTCTGAATATAAATGTACATTGCTCTGGTGCTTGCTTTATTCTAAGACATGAAAATATTCATCGGCAAGATGAATATACTCAGCGTATTTTGATAGATATACTTCAGAGAACATCAATCTGGCATGCTTCCTCAATCTAAATTTCAAATCTGGAGAAAACACTTCAGTGTATTTGCTGTGTCGGCGAAAAATTGAATCCGACGAGAGGAATGAGTGTGTGGGCTTTTATCAAGATTGGCAAAGGCCTTAGGGAGATAGTTCAAGTAGGTACTTAAGCGGGTCACACTCTGCCAACGTGCTAAGACCATCATTGTGAACACATACATGTACGTATCGTTAACTCATTACACCGCACCACGCAATATCGGGGTCGATACCGTAAAGGAAGACAGTCATTGATGTCAATAAGGGAGAACATACTACAAAAGGTACAGGATCATGTAAAAACCATCTGTTGACATACAGTATTTGGAACGGGTGGTGTTTTTGTTACGGAATATCATTTTTGAATAAGTAAGAGACATTTAAATGTGATTTTATTGTTGTAATCAAGGGTGCATATTGTTAATATCATAAATCAATTGTTGGTTGAATCAATAAAACCAAATTCAATTTGACGTCGTTTCAACTTCAGGGATTATTCCTTGGGCCTCGCGTTGCGATAAAGATGTGTTGTGGGTACTGTTTTGGTAGTTTGAAGGTATTTGTAACGGCAAACGGTATTAAGGAACCTTGCGAATATGATTTATGGCGTTGATAATTGTTCATGGCTTTCATCATTTTGAATATGATCGGTGAGGCAATATTCTCCATAATGAAAATTTATCTTCATAAAAAGATTAAAGCTGTACTTTCATGATGGGAACTAATTGACGAGAAGTGCCCGAGCTAAATTCGTCTCGAACGTGGAAGCTGTTAATTATCACCGTGTGGGACAATTCACTGCTCACACGTCAGCTTTTTGATAGACAATACCCCATTACTTAAACACTTAGAGATAGGCCTGTTTACTCTCTCTATTATAGCCCGGGATCTTTAGTGTCTTCATAGATCTGTGCTAGCCGTTTGCTAGTTACTTAAACACATGAGAACAAAGCCAGTGGGGCTTGGTGAATGGAGATACGAGGGAAATCCATTTGAAAGAGAATGACAGGCTGTATGTAAATACACGCCTTTGTCAAGTCTAGAATAAAGTGTCATTGCTGGCTCAGCTTTGTGTCAGGTACATAATCTGTCATATGACTCTTGTCAATCGAGATCAATTTTGATCTTATATAAACACCAGTGGTAATGGTGAAGTCGAAAGGCGTCGGAATTGTTCATACATTGACTCGGCAATATTTGTGTGTGGTATATTATCCTGTGGGAAGGACAAGATATGTCACATTGATTTTCTTTGAAGGTTTCTCCTGATGACGTCCGCTAAAGTCTTTGAAAGAACTCATTTTGTAACACAATTGCCATCTTGATTCCACTTACCATTGCATTAGATCTGTCAGTTAATACCGTCAGTATGAACAATGGTAAAAGAAGTCAAAGGCATCCAAGTTAATTAAAAACATGATACACTATTAGCTCTGTGGGTATGCATGCTTTTGTTGAGATGTCTCTTTTCTTTTGTGCAGCATTTCAAGATGTTTTATACATTTTGCTGTGGGATAAAAACAATCCGGAGACTGATTCAGCACTGTTTGTATGTGTAATCGGTCTGTTTGATTTCAACACCAAAATCGAAATCGAAATTGGTTGATACGACAAGTTGAAGCAACTAGTTGCTCAATGCGAACACACCTATTTTACTGCCAAAGCTTGCAAAGTGTGATATTTTGCATTATGTGGTTCAAGCATCAGAATAACCGTTGCACAATGTCAACGTTTGCACAAATCATAGACATTAAGATGACATTCAATCAGTGTTGTAGACATCCTAAACGATATCAATCACTGTTTGGGTTAAAAATGATAAGGCTTCTATGTTTAATCAAGAAGAAAACGTTGTATGTGTTGATCAGGAGATCGTTATTGCGATATTTAATTTCAGTGAATAACTATGTCTGTATGTTATCGTGCAGCTTGTGGCACGCATTGTGAAGGTACGAACGTTTTGATGACGCTAATTGACCGAAACGAAGCAGTTTGTGTGTCAGCCTTTGTTTATATCGTGCTACCATGACATGTTTCAGGGGGCATCGGCTTACATGACATTTAATGCAAATCAGACACTGGCTTTTATGCAATCACGTTCTTCTCCTATCTTCGCATACTTATCCGTGTCAGTTAGCTGACATTATGATTCGTGGTAAATATCACCGACGGTTCAACAGTAGTGCAGTGAACAACTGTAATTGATAAAATAGAAGCTAATTTACCTTCATGAATGTCATCACAGGATGTGGATAATTAAGCCCGAGTTTTAATACTGTAAATATTAAAGACATCAATACACGGACGAGACTTCGGGACTACTTCTAACTTGTTTCTGATGAACTTCTGTCATGAAAAAATCTAACTTGAATAAGGTTAATTTATATAATTTAAATCGAATAATAAGTTGGAAAATAAGATGATTTCCTAAGTCCTATTTGAGATAATATTAAGCCTACTTTATAAGTTGGCCTATAAGTTAGGTTTTGTGCAGGCTACCAAACATTGATGGGCAGTCTTTTAATACATTTGTTAGGTAGAATGGAAATTGAGTTATTATGGCCAACCCTGAAATATCATATTAAACTCCTGTCTGAAGCGTGCACCCTCAGCGTTGTCATTGTTTGATGTTTTTAGGGTTAGGGGATTTTTGGGGGTTCAGGAAGTTGGTCAGGCCAAAAAGCCAAAAAGCCAAAAAAAAACCAAAAAAAAAAACCCAACCCAGAATAACCTCAAACCAAACCAACCAACCAATCATCCAAACAGTCAAAACAAAACCATCCCCACAAAAAAACCCACAACAAACAAAAACAAGAAAAAAAGCAATCAAACAAAAAAAAACAAGCATATATCATATGCAATTAATGACAATAATAGAATCGCTTTGCAAAATTGTTCCAACAAAGTACTAATTGGAGATAAAATAGAGTGCGTGTTTTCTTTTTGATTCCTATGTCCTAAAATCTTCAACTGGATTGCGCTTTCTTTGCATTGAAATATGTACATCCGTGGTCTTACAATACCGACGCCCTTGTTCAAGTACTATTGATGTCCTATCAGCATCTGTCTCTCTGTTGTGTGCTAACTACATATTTGTAAATATTATGTTACGTACAAGGCACGTGGATGTCAACGGTTATCCATTTGCACACCCTATCTAATAGCCTCCTGTAATGTATTGCATTTTAAGTTTAAAGATTTTAGTTCGTCTCTGTATTTGTTCATATGTTATCTGATTACGGTCCTAGCAGACAATAGCTTCTGTCTGACTGCAGTTCTTCACCAGTGATTGACCCAGCCTACAGACGTGTGAGACCTTTAACTAACCGGCTGCGTTGGAGACATAAGTGATATGAACTTGTTATGTAAATATGCAGGAGGACTTGCGAGACCAGAGGAAAAGAACCTCATTATAATGTCGTGTTCGAGATCGGATTTTGTTTGCTCCTTGAACAGTTGATTCCAAGCGGAATTTAACATTAAAGAAGACAGCCGTGAGAGGTTAAATAGAGATTGGTTGCAGACATACATATGTACTTCTGTAACTCGACACTAAGAGGTCATATATTTAAGAACAATGATCAGAACAAAACATGTTAGTCTACACATACCGATATATGATACATGTATATTCTCTATCGAGTAAACGCATAATGCAAATAACTGGTTAGTTTTTAACGTTAAGATTTAACCAAGTTTCTTATTTAAAAACCTTAAAACAAGCAAAGAATTCTGAAACGAATATGATGTTAATTGTATGAATTTGTGTGGTTAAGAAACGGCGAATATGAGAATACAACTTCTCTTAAATGCTAATTTGTCAAATAGCCATTGACATGTATATTACCTTTCCAACAGTTGAGATTAGATGAAATAGTTTTCGGTTGCAAAACACAATTACAACTGTATACAGTTTATTCATATATTCATTTCTGACATTTGAAATGTTCGAATCAAGATTATGGGCGTGTCGAGAATTTATACTTGAGGGTCAGACACGATGGCGGGGGATGTTATACTTATCCTGGGCTAGTTACTGGTATAGTTATTATCCTAGCGCAGTTCTCATTTAGGAACTGCTTTAACTGCTGAACACATTTTGAGGATAAACATGCACCAATTATGCAATCACGTGGCGAGATATGAGACTATGTATATGATTGTACGTTTCCAAGGACGTATTCTTATATCAAAGTAAAATGTTCTGTTTACAGAGTTCTAAAATACTCGATGGAACACAGAAAATCTGGAAATAACACAAGCAGATATTTCGTCTAGGCTTTAAAATAAATCTTTGGACTTTGTTTAGGACATAAATCAACACGAATAAGATGACCATATGCCATACTGTTGAAGCTAAATGAAATACACTTTTCAAAGTATCTTTGTCTCCGTTGTAACCTTGACATTTCCTTGCTAGTATACACTGTCTACAAAATCGCATATCCACTCACGAGTTGATTTGTTGAACTTCAATAGAGAAGACGGAATATTTACTTTTATAATGCTTATCGTGTGAAGATAACAACATGCAAAAGAAACAAAACAATTTACAGACAGTACAGTCAGTCTGTTTTCAGCACAGCTGAGTTCTGCCCCACTAGGAGGAGAGTACATTGATGAACCACAGGATTTGATGCGGGAAAGTTTGTATAGATTGTACCGATCAAAGATTCACGGACAGATTCTCTACCAATTGAACTATCACTGTTCAGACACTGAATTGACTCTATGTTAACGGAAAGATGCTCTCGGACATGCTTTGTACTTCATGACATCCAAATTAGCTCCAAACAAAGCAAGCTAATCTGAATTTCTCTTGTACTCACTATCCCGAGGACATGCACGAGTTAACACGCAATCATTGTATTGTTTATTTATGTACTGATATCGAATGTGATTCACATTGACAACGACGTAAATAGTAGATGTATATATTAAGCACGTTCCTAGACGTAGATAGTTCATGAACTATATTAAGCGCATTCTAGCGGTGTTGCTGAATACATTCGATCTCAGTGAACCAAACACGTATTTGTCTTTGAGGTCAGATAAGTAAAATTTAACTGTTTGAAGTTGTATTATATGAAATTATCATAACACATTTAAGGAAATATTTAAAGAATTAATGTATAGCACAATTTTACGAACTGGGTTATATTTTGTAAGAATTTGCATAATGTTTACTACCTTCACCCCAATGATATTTATTTTATGTCAGTGAAAGTTATTAGAACCGTTAACAGTTACTGTCTTTCTAATCCAAGAAAGTAAACGTCTAAATCTGTATGAGGTATGGACGGTTTTTCAGTTAGATCTATAGAAACTGACACTACGTAAAGTTTGCCTTTTGCATGGAACTACTTGTATGTGAGGATATTTAAGAAATTTAATTGAGTTTCATCTTGTTTCAGCATACGACAGACCATTCATTCATACGAAGAACCCCGAGCAACGATCGCCATTCTTTAACCGGACTCCGGACAACTATACATACGAAGCTGGAGAACTGGCCATAATAAAGTGTGATGTTAAACACTTAGGAAAACGAAGGGTACGTACAATAGGGAGACCTAGAGAGAAGAGTAGGCAGAGATAAATTCAAAAACGGAGAGAGAGAGAGAGAGAGAGAGAGAGAGAGAGAGAGAGAGAGAGAGAGAGAGAGAGAGATTGATGTTTATAAGTCATAATGCAACATGCATGAGTCAGATGCATGCAAATCCAAAACAAATCAACACAATAAAAATGGTAAGACCCCTATATAAATTGTCTTCTACGAAAGAGTTTGAACTTATTTTCATTTCATTTCTTCAGAACCCCATAACAAAATTATAAAACATTTTTATCGCGTTATTACTGGAATTATTCTCCTTGATTGTTTTATTTTGAACGTCAACCCCTGCTTATAAGATCTATAGTTTATTTCCAGAGCAACATGCCAATAATTATCTGAACCACCATGTTGACAAATTACGAAGAATGAGCAATCAAAACTCTTGGGTGACAATTTCAGAAACATTTCAATAAACTGCACCTAATCCGTCTGCAATGCCAGCTGGAGATCCTCCGTCTTCAGGCGGTACTAGCCTTCCAGCTATGGCACTTTCTGATATCCTATTTAGTGTCACACTGCTGCAGATAGCGTTCCTTGGCTTATTCCACAATTTCATTAGCGGATTTATTCTCTTAGGCTAAGTATTGATTGAATCTAATTTAAGTGTCTTCTCTGTGGCACTCGGAATGAAATACTGGAGAGAGTATCGAGACACGTGGATCAACTGTTCACTTTATTTGAAGGGATATTTGTGTCAGTTACCTTGCATCAAGTTGTATTGAGATGCTTGTTGGAAATGGATATTTCTGCTGACGGGGCATTGAAACTAATATAATTTACATAAAGATGGATGTTGCATTCAGGATTAAAAAGCATATTCCGCACAAAACACAGTCACAATCCAGCAAAGAAGGTAGATTTAGATATAAATTTAACTGCACACATATCATAAAATATTATATGTACATCAATGGAGTGAGAAGGTCAAGAAAATGCTTTCATGGTGAAAATGCTATACAGTGCTGAAGAGATTTGTCCATGTATATAACCATATGTAGTAGATTATAACCATTTAAAAGTCTATCCTGTGGTAGTTGATACAAATAATTAATTAACTGTTATTTTGCTGTCTGTCTGCCTTACTATAGCCGTAGTTGGAGGAGTGTTTATCTGAAGTCAAGAGTGTGAAGTGGATAAACCACCGCTTTATTAAGAACATGAATGGAACGAACACAACGCGAAAACAACTACTTGCACACATGCCAACCAGATGCTTGGGTAACATTTTCTCGTATCTGGATTTGTAGGTTGGATGGCGGCGAGCATCTCAACCAAATCCTTTGACGATAGGCACTATGACATTTGTAGAGGATGACAGGATCAGCGTAGAACACCCACCCTTTACCACGGAATGGAATCTCATGATCAAGCGTGTGAATGTAGAGGATGCCGGAGTCTATGAGTGTCAAGTGGCCTCCAAAGCACGTCATCTTCGCAAATTGATTTTACTGACAGTTAAAGGTGAGGTTTTTCTGCTAAAAAGAACCAGAAATTGCAGAACCTTTAAGGCATTTCGTACATTTGCTTTTCGGTTGATTAGCTGTATAAATAAAAGTTCATGAATTCCTTCACTTTAACGATGTGGAATAGCATTACATGTCTCAAGGCTGGTTGGACAAGAAATGATGTAAACATGATAATGAGGGTATTACTGTATACTTATACATTTGTTAGGGACTACGATTGTTTTTTTGGCAAAATAGCCATTTAATAATGCGATGGAATGAGTCTCAGAATTACAATCGGTACCATGGAACCCCGTGGGGCCTCCGGGGAGTGACATGGTGTCACTTAGATGGAATAGGGCCTAAGTAACCCAATGCTTGTTGTACAAGGCGACTAAAATCTGGATCCTTTGCTTTCACTTTCCTTTCTATTGATCCCTTTTAAGAACAGTCTTTTCCGTTGGGTTATGGCTGAAATATTGCCCTTGCAACGTAAAACATCATTTCAGCTCAGTTCAGCGGTACCATGGAAGTCGTATAGCTGTGAGTACTAAATATGAACTGCTAAGGCATTAAGACCGTGCTGAGAATGAAGCTTAACAACATTGCATACTGCGGAGAATATGCTGAGCCATTCTTGCACAAAACCAGGACCTAGGAGTCATAGGCAGATTGAGGTATATATATGATGCCGCTGCATTAAACAATTTCTATATAGTTATCGAAATACATTTGAATGCCAATTTATTGCAGAAGTACATTCATTTATTGCAAAAGTATGCATCTAGGAATTAATTCACAAATGTATTTTTAACATTGCAGAAAAAAAAGTGGAGGTGAAAGATAGTAAGTAGTTGTATATTGTCATTTTGGTTGCATTCATTTAATTCTAAAACCGTTAAACATTAAAATTCTGTGAAGCGCACTATTGTTACTAATAGCCTTGTGGTGTTCGTAGTAAGGAATGTCTCTTTAATGTACAATAGAGACGTCTGGCTCGATATTGTTCAAGTCAATCCTGCACATTCCTTTATTTTGTAGTTAACGGACACTTACTCCTTTTGTGTGCGACAAAATGCTGTTTCGCATAATTGTTAACATGTTATAGGGTTAAACATAATGGGACAATAAATTTGGGTTCACACGAAAACTGACCAAATGGAATGAAATTAGTATTTGCGTGGGTACCGGAACATAAATCACGTTTATCAGAGAACGTTTTACAGTTTTAGAAACGTAGTATATACTCAGAGCTTAACTCTATTATTTCAGCGCCAATTGAACCACCTTTGGGAGGTAGTGATGAACTTTATGGTAACACTTCTCGAATGTTTTGCATCGTGTCCTGTTTTGTGAATAGACGAGTTGACACTTTATTTTATCTCTATATTGTTCAAGCATTGTCTTATATTTTTCTTCACTTACACATCGTACTGATGTTCAGTTTCCCTGATCCCTTGCAAAGCTCATTTGACGATTCATGCAAAAACAAAAGTAGTATTGTTTTCTTAAAGCTATACGTAAACCTATGGCTTGTGTTTATATCTGGCTCACATCTTGCACGAAACATGTGGAACAATCAGGTGTAGAAATGCGTCTGTTTTTTCGGAGTGGAACGGTCTAATAATGTCATGCTCGTTGTGTGTCGTGTGGCTGAACTAGCTTGTTTGTTTCATGAAACATGTTAATGGCATGCTGAAACAGCTTTTGTCATCTCTGGATGTCGAGAACAATTATAAAAATGTTATTGAGCTTTCCTCGTCAAGCATAGAGTCTAGTTGCATACCATGTCTGTCATATAGTTACAATCAGGATAGTTTCTAAAATGTATAAATTCTCGGATTTAGAATTTTTAATGTGAAAGATCGGTGTAAGACAAATTAGATGTGACAGTCTTACAGCCAAACATTGCCTCATCATCTAATGTATCAATGTTTAAACGCTGGCTGTTAACTATAAATACTGAAATAAAGCATGTATATTGTCCGATAACCTTCTTTGTTAAGTAACAGCACGGGTGTTGATACTTTCCTATATCTAAAAACAATTACCGTCCAAATCAACATGGGACATTTGTTAACATGTGTCATTTGCACAGTCCACATTACCATTGAACCATTTGACCGGTCTTTTAAAGAGCACACTGTTTTCTATACGCACAAAGCCAATCTTTTTCAATGTTGTGATATGAAAAAGTAAGCTTTTTAATTGTAAAATTATTATTTTCATGTTAGTGGTCTCAATGAAACAAAAGTGCTAAAGTTCCATAGCTTCGGTAGATAATTTGAGTTTTGTGTTCTGTAGGGATGCGCATGTTCACGTTATGGTTGAAGCTTTAAAAAAAATCTTGGGAGGGCTGTTGATGAAAACTATTCCTATTGGTCTGTTTCTGTGAAAAAAAGGGAAACTCATATTTGGTACCACTTCATAACATCTTGCAAACGAAACAAAGACATCTCCTTCAGTGAGCGTTAATCGCAGTTGCGTTTGAACTTATCTGTAGAATTTGAATATTATTTTTCAGATATTCAGATTACCGGGGAAAAGTTCGTGGAGCAAGGTGAAGAGATTTACCTCGTCTGCAAAGCAACAGGAAAGGATCACTCACCTGACGACCTTGACTGGTTTAAGAATGGCAACAAGCTTACCACTGAGTTTGCCAGGAAACTTTACATACGAAAGGTTGTTTCACTGACAACAAAGACAATAGTGAGCATTTTGAAGATAGAAAATGCGAAATTACATGATGCTGGAGTGTATGTGTGTCGGACATCAGACTTGCAAATTACCAGCAAAAGCGTCAATGTCTTAAAGAGTAAGTATCTATGCTTCATACCCTTAAATTATTACCTGTAACGACACAGGTTGTGATCTTTCATTTATTTCACTGAATGTGTTGTAGTGTCTCTTTTAACGGAAAGGAGCGTCCAGATTATGAATAAACTTACTTTCAGTTTAGTAGTGAACACACGGAGCCATTAATTATTTTTGTCATAATATTGATGATCAGAAAATACATAATCAATGCGTGAAGCAGACAGGCCGCAGCAAAGACATCCAGGCTAGTTGTAAAGTCTTATCAAACACGTCCATCTGAATCAAGTTTAATCAGAATTTGACTGACATTCTTGCATATTCGTTTGCATTTCTGTTTCTTATGTTCCTTTTAGAAATGCCAGTAAGGATCAGTAGGCAAATGGAGAGTGGTAAAAGTTATCAAATTGTAAATTTTCATGCTGTAATATTGGGTAGTGCAGTATATATATACGTGTCATTACAATTTCCAGAAATTTGCCTTTAAACTAGATGAAAATATCATGTGGCCTTTAAATGGTTTCTGATTCACATAAAGACAAGTTAGTTCTATAATGAGCTATGCTTCACCGATAAATTAAAGATAAATTCAACATAAAAATGCAAAAATGATATGATACATACGGCATATTAAGGGCCTTACATGTATATTACTCTGAGTCGATTTTGCATATGCAGATTCGTTAAGTGGATTCACTATTTGTAATGACGACTTTCATTTCTTTTGCAGCGGACAAGGACAATGTAAAGAGAGGTAAGATAATCCTTTAAATAATAACTTCATGACAGTTTGACAATACAGTGTTCTCTCGTGTAATTTCTAATCAAACGTGCCCATCAGATATGACCAGACGAAATAAAATCTGTATTTGAGTAAAATCTCTCACATCGCATATATATTATACTTATTTGAAGTGAAATTTCATTACAATTTCCTGTAACTCCATATCTTTATTGTAATACCACTTCCCTAAGACCATTTTAAATTGATTTCTAAATTATAAGATCATGTAGATTGTCTATCGTTATGACTGATATTTAAAGAAAAACATTATACAAATATCACATGGGAGGTTTATTTATGACTTTCAGGAACGGCCACTCAAGGTCCTACTGGCGGCAGTTCTGGTGTAGAAATGTGCAGAAGCTTTATACCCACCCTGTTCATCTCTCTAGTTTCACTATTGACTGCCAAGTATGTACTAGATCTGGTTGCAAGGTGATCAAGCCTCATCACCCTGTATGTGAATTTCGCAAAAACAACTTTCACGGCATATGTACATACATTCCATTCATTTCAGTTCACAGAGAAGCTACAGGGTGTTTGATTCAGTTTATGAACCTCAGATGGTCGACAAGTTCAAAAACTTGTCAACTAAGGTAAAGTGTATATATCGAGGTTGTGATCACTATTCGAGGATGCCAGGATATGTGTAAATAATGAAACCAAATAAAGCTTACAGTCATTGCCGTCTGTTGAAGTGCTGTGGCTAATTCAAGTAGCAAGACCGGCTGAACGTGTCATGTATCCAGACAGTAATGTATACTTCATTGCGTGGGACTCGCACCGATATGCGTTCATCAGGGACCGGTTGAACATGTCATGTATCCAGACAGTGTTGTATACTTCATTGCGTATGACTTGCACCGATATGTGTTCACCACGATGTTCTTTAAAATATCTTGCTGAACAACTTCATAGAACTGTTCATATGTACAGAAGCTAAAGAGGAGGAGTGAGATCTAAACAATCAAAGCTTTAAGTGTGCAATGTATAAGAGTATTCTTATGAGGGCAAGGGGGTCTTCCACAAGAGCAAATCCTATTTTATTGAAGGAACTGGGATTTGCAGGATACACTTTCAACGCTGTCGACACGAAGCAAAGCATCTTTCAAATCTTTCAAAATCCACGCAAATACTATGGATGTGGAAAAATGGACTGAGTTGTATGGATACTACTGCTGCTTTACGTGCGGTTTTGATAACTAAATCTGGTGAGGTAACGGCTTGGTCCTTAAGAAGAGGGCGTGGGTTGACAGCGGAGTCATGGTATTTATACAACGTTCTGGCATCATATCCTACCTCTGCTGTATCATAACTGTTGTACTGAAGCGAATGCACAAAATGTCGGAACACCAGTTATTATATGAATATTTATTTACTCCCGTGTCTCTAGTCTTCATAAGACTGTAATTAATGTGAATATTGATGGTGCCATTTGTGTTTGCTTTGAGTTGTGCACGGACATAACAGCAAATATGAAGAGCTATTATCGACATAAATAATCTGTTATATTACACTGCATACATGAAAAGGAATTACACTTTTGACAGATCAACAAGAGACGTTTCTTATTTTGCTGCTATGCTACCATTCTCCAAACTGAAACTGCACTAAACTTTGGTTGAGAGCACTTTTAATTGTGTTCATCAGAGAAGCAGTGCAATCGACTACATTGGCCCTTGTGGAATACATTTATGAACTAAAACTAGTGCCTATAAACAACTCCAAACCACATAGTACATCATATTGTAATAATACGTTCACGAAAGATGAGGTACGTATTCTAAATTATGACTACGGTTGCAAGCTTTCGTGTTGTCCGTAATGTTACGGACTGCTATAGAGAGAACCTGATCTATTCATGTGCAGCTGAAGGTACGTGGGTATATATTGGTCTGCTTGGACCTATGCATGTACAATGCTTGTAAACATACGGGTAAATTTGTATCAGTAGAGTAGTTTAATGTTTCGTTTAGTTCTGTTTTTGATTGGATTTTTCATTGGTCAATCCCAACGTACAAAGTCGGCAAGATAGGACACCGATTGAAGTGGTGATATTGGATTCGGATTGTCTGAAAAATCTTTAAAATAGGTTAAAGCAGTTGTTGCTACTTCTTGCAAAATATAAACACTGCGATGTGCTGAGCGACATTTTGTTGGTAGACATGTTCACCATGAACATTTCATGCTATTCAAATATTCAGGAAACATATTGTCATAAAACTCGTCAAGATAAGATGTTATTGTTATGTTTGCACCCCCGGATCAGTGTAGTTGCCAGTTTGTGTTTATACGAGCAAAAAAATCAACGTAGAACAGGCGTTTCAGAGTTTGATTTGTTCCAGGCCTGTGTTTAATTAGTATCACGTGTCACATACCATGCATTCATATTACCGAATCATCGTGTATATATGTCCTAAATTAACTTTTATTCATATAAAGAATTAAAGGTTTTGAATTTATGGTTTGTTGTTATTTAGATATGGAACCTTTGAAGGGAGGTGAAGGTTTTTCAAAAAACAATGATCTCTCCAACCCTACGGTATATGCGGTGCAGTTGTGGATGTCCCTACGGGTAAACTTACTTGTTTTCAGAATCGTATCGTTGATGCTGTAACAGAAGAGCCAACAGCAGAAGCAGTCGTGGATGGTGTAACCTTGATATCAAGTTTGTCCGACATAATATATACCACTCAAAAAAAGAAACGCATAGCACAGATTTTAAGGTCTGCTCACTTTAGGATGAATCGGAAATATTAGTTAATTTAATATCTTGAAAACCAATATCACCTTGACCCCTTTCCGAGTTTGAATCTCTCCTGGTGCAGAATACGATCGCC
>JAUELE010176977.1:0-22767 GCA_031471655.1 Diodora aspera
TTCCTCGGGGCAGTCCAAGGTTTGACCGCTGCATATGAAGTGCAGTCCTCATGGTACACATTCACAGTACACTCAGATTTCCTCGGGGCAGTCCAAGGTTTGACCGCTGCATATGAAGTGCAGTCCTCATGGTACACATTCACAGTACACCCAGATTTCCTCGGGGCAATGTCCAAAGTCAAAATTCAATAGTTCATTTTCTGGTTCTGATTGTCTTCGGTCGTTGTCAAATGATTCCATTTTTTTGTATTGCTTCTGAAAATTTAATGTAGGAAGGAGGTCTTCTATTTCAGCGTGGGGAAATGTTACTCAAGACTGGCAACACACTGTGCACGCTATTGCCATGTGTGCATATGAATATTTTAGATTCAGTTGTGCGACTGCAGAATGTGTGTTTGTGTGTGTACGTGCGGACTAATATGGTGCAGAGACCCTTTGTGTTAGACTGTGTGTGTGTACGTGGTGGAAGGGGTGGGGTATGTATGTACAATGGGTGGAAATATTAGAATGTACGTATCAAACTCTGACAACTCCTTACTCTTCTGTGATGCTCTTGAGTTTCTTGATGAGAGCTTTTAGGGGCTCTTCCTCCAGATGTGGGCAAAGTAAAATGTTTCTGAAATGCTCTCTGAGCGCTGTCGTATCAATACTGTTCGCTTGTTCGGTTGTCATCCCACAGAGAACAAACGGCCCCACTAGCTCGATGACTTCCTTCGTCAAGGGTGTGCCAGCACTCAAACCCTGCAACAACGCATGCGCATACTGAGCTTTACGAACTTTACATACTGCTTATGGAGGGTAAGGTTCCAAACTGTCGTAACTGAAAACCGTCAATTTTCAGGAGAAGCAAACAGCTTCCTTATTTTATAATGCATTTAGTATGAAATCAACAAGATATATTTGGCACATGGCTACTAAAATATGATCCTGTCAAATCTATTTAATAAATTCCCTCCTCAGTAGCATTGTTTATTGGATCTCCTGAAAACTGATGATTTTCAGATACAACAGTTTGGAACCTTACCCTCATTTTATTGGTGTATGTCCTTCTCGCAAAAAGAGAAGTAGTAAGTGGTTACATTACATATACATGTACAATTCATATTCAACGAATCACGGGCTGTGACAAGGTATGCAGATGGCGCTTCTCTCGGTTTCTTGGGTACAATAAAATATTTGCATAAAACCGTTGTTCTGCAGTGGGGTCCCCAAAGTTTAATCTTATTTTGAATAAAATTTGAACAAACGTACCTCATTTTTGAAGGCTAGGGCTGTTAAGAACTTTCTCTTTTGTGGACTAAGTCGTTTAATCACATCTTTCCTAATCCCCACGGCTCTCAATATAGCTCGGATTGTTTTCTTGTCAAATCGGATGAGGTCAGTGGGTCTATAAACGCACACAAAGTATGCTAGAATTTGTATTTATATACTTCTTAATATACTTAAACTGGATTATGACAAGAAATGGACTTGCCTATTCTTTCTTAGAGTACAAACTAATTCCAGTCAATGATCCTACCGTTTCAAATGAAAAGAAATAACGCCAGTACGCTGCTTCACATGTCACTTAGTCAGATTCATTATCATGCGTAATCTTTGTGAGTAATATTCTTGCACAGATTAATGTCAAGACATTCGACGTACATTCGACACAACGCTGTGACATGCCACTATTTTTATCAAATTATTTATGAAACTCCACACAGCGGCAGTTAACGTACAAGCTTGAGGGCTAGGAAGGGCTAGGCACTGTGACGAGTTTGAGTACAAAATGAATTCGTCTCAATCTGCCAGGACAAAGGGGATTCAGCATTATTTAATTAGGCGAACACTTTTATAATATCTATTCTATAAATTATGTTATTTATTTAAAACAGAATGCACCAAACATATTTCGTGCTCGGGAACACGTATCCAAGTTTAAACTGCGTCGTACCTTATACGATAGCCTACAGTTACGACGCTATCATGCGGCCAGATTTCTGACTTTCTCGATGAATGACTAGTATTTAACCCTGTGTCTTATGTGGCGTTTTGAAATATCTACGTTTTAAAGCAGCAAATACATCAATGCTACTTCTGGGCTGCTAGTTCACAGAAGATAGATTTGAAAGAGTTTGTTTAAAAGTAAAAAAAATGAAAATTTTGAATCAAATTCAAAATGAAATTGTTGCTTATGTACAGCAAGGAGACATACTTTCCGCTGACGAGGAAAGGAGCAACTCGTGTCGCTAGAGATTTGTCTAAACAGATCCCTCGCTCGTTGCCGACCCCAAACACTCGTAACAACTTCTTGTTAATTGCTTGGATCTACAAAAGAAAGGTTCATCTATGTCTGATACGCCTTCAAAATTGAGTGAAATGTAACGAAACAGAGAAAACCTCTGATACGTTAGAATTGTTTGTTCAATTGATGTGAAATCAAATCAACACGATATTAGCTGTTTGATCATACTAACAAACAGACAAATATGAAAAATACAAAACTATAAAAAGGCGACTTTCTTGTAATCAACTAATTTTCTCTCACGTAATTTGTCCGTACGCACGCACGCTCATAAAAATATACATGTACATGACCGTAGATAACTTTTTGAGACTGGGGGAGGGGGCAAAGTGAGGGGGTGTTACCCCTCTCGTACGAAGAAATTTTTTAATTTTACCAATAAAATAAAGCGATTTGCTGGCATCTTTCATTATTTTATTGAAAGTCTTGTTTACCTCTGTTTTAAATATCATAATTGAAAACATTAGCTATCTACGGCCATGGTGTACTCACATTGCTGCTAGACATTTCTTTGATGTCATCCCCTGCTTGGCCAATATTCTCAATCAACTCGCCGTTCTCACACAAGTTGTCCCAGACACTGTCGTCTCTCGCGGCCACCAGTAGAGGGCGCAGCTTCGCGAAACTGTTACAAAACAGCGGATTGGTCGGCACGAATCCTCCCATGATGGTCTTTGCCTTTTCCAGCAGAGCTTTTGCCTGATAGTTGAAACATAATTTGTTTTACAGTAGTTTATAGTTCGTAATAATAATTAATTTTGAAGAATGTATAACAAGCATAAACTGTATACCAAATATTATAAAACAAGGGTCGGCAACATACGGCCCGCGAACCGCGAACAAATATTGCGACCCTATTCTCATCCGGTCCGGAACGATGTTTCTTTATCATGTTTTTCTTAACAAAATATCGAAAAAGACACGTCAAAATGCTGCTGTACTTCAGACATCAGAAGCCAGAAAAAGTTCCCCGTGGGAGAAGCTCCGAATCCCACGTGCTCGTATTCGGTCGGCTTCGTCGGACGACGATTCCTTTTCGTAAGTGTACATTGTATGATCGGTTTATTAACTTTAGTTAACTTTCTGTTTTATTTTACTTAATTACCACCATTCATTTGCATCATGACTACGCTCGATGTTCATCGTTGAAATTTTATTTTGTCTTTTAAATAAGTTCTATAGGTGCCTTGACTGAAAAATATTGCCACCAAGTTGAGGCTTGTGTGTGCACAATTTAACTGGGTGCATTTAAATGTATAATTCTCATATTTCAAGGCTTTTTAAATTGCCCTCATATGACTGGTCATCCACTCATTACAATACCAATCGGCCAGCCACAGAGGCCAAAAGGTTGCCAACCCCACGGACAGAGATTACAACAGAGCTGGAAACCATGCCTGTGACATGATCAATTTGTATGTGAATTAGATTAATGGTTTATTATCACTTATGATATATTATTTAGATGTTCTGTACACTACTTGTGGATGTTATGCTCGTACCTCTGCAGGGCGGAACTGTTTATTTTCCAAGGCGTCAATGCCGCCAACATCTTTCAGCTGAACATTGTTAAACTGTCGGAGAGAGTCGGACATTCTGGGACCGAGATTAGCGATGAGAGTTCCGATCTTGATGTTATTGTCTCTAGCATACTTGGCTACCTGGCAAAGCAAAGAAAGGTGACTACATATTGGATTAACATAATAACCTATAATCAGAGTACAACATGCAACTGGAGTAGCAATCTTGTAAATAACTATAACAATAAATAAGTAGAGAAAGATCAAACAATGAACCTTGGGACATGCCTAATTAGTTCACTGAGTAGGACTGTACCATTATAGTTGTGGGTACTGTCCTAATTAATCCCCTACTTTAGTTTCTGACAACTGGCTGTCTAACTAATGGCAGATAACCGGTAGATCTACTTAAGTGTGTAAGGGAGGAAAATGGAACAGCTCACAAGGTGAAGGTCAAAGATTCTGCAACACGGCTGCTTGATGACATCATCATTCGGATCATAGATAATTGAACTGTTTGTTCTTACGCTGCCTTAAGTCAGATGTAAAGAGATCTATTTTGAGACCATGGAAGCTGTAAACTGGTGAAATCTACGTTTGCCTTTATTTTCGGAATTTACGGAAAACACAAACTCGTTGCTATTTAAAATGTAAGCCGTTTTGATACTACTTACTCATGAGAGTATTGCAAAATAACGGCTGGAGTTTGAGTGGGCGAAATAGTAAAAGGTCGTTTAAAATCAACATAAAAATATCTTCAACAGCTAATCTATTGAAACATTCACATAAGAATGTTTAGCATAGCTAATAACGAATAGCTAATAATCAATCCATTGGTGTCATGTGTGATAAAATATCCCCCTACAGAAGAGGTGACACGCACTTTTGGTCGTGTCCAGACTCCCAGAAAGCTGCTGTCATCCCGAGTCGGAGTTTACAGATTAATTTGACGAAAAGGCATCAACTGTATTGGAAGGTAAAAGATAAAACTAAACAAAATTGGCAATATGTTCTCCTTTCTCAGATTTCTCGTCACATCACGCCTGAAATAGTACTACAAGTACTTCAGCATTATACATGGTAGATTTAGACTTTATGTGTAATGTTCTTGTCACCTTGTCCATTATGACGCGACATTTGGCCTTTACTAGACGGCAGAAGTGTTCCATGATGTTACCAATGGTTTTGATACACGTTCCGACAATGTTGACCGGTATTTGTGTCAGCTGACCCACAGACATCTGTGCCAGCATTGGTCCCATCTCCTGAATGGTAGTGCACGAGTACGACGAAGGCTGGAAGAGAAATAAATAACTTCAACGTCATCCTGGAAAACGGAAGCACAACAACGCTTTCGTATTCAGTCTGCCTCTGTACACTGCTTTTCTCACTTCTGTTGTAAAATTGACAACTGGTTTTTTAAAAGGATGTGTATATACTTCACAGTCTCCAGTGAAATGAATTCAGTGGCTTGACAGGTGGATGTTTATGTGACACTGACAGTCCTTCAGCCCTAACATAACCTGGCAACATGGTGTGCAAGGTTCACCAACTGGGAGAAGACAGTCAAAGTTGGATACGTGCTCCCGAACACTAAAATGGGTCTGGTGCTATCTGTGTGAAATAAATAACATAAACTGCAAATCATACATTATAAAAGTGAATGCCTAATTAAATAAAGCCGTATTCCTTTAGTCCTGGACGGATTTCTTTTCTAATTTCAAATAGCCAGCCTCAGAAGAATGTTACGTCGATTTACTAATGCTTTCCAAATATGCGTCGAATGCATTTATTTGTAAGTGTAACGTTTCCGAAGGTTTACGAATATTTTCACGAATCTGTCGAAAAGTTCGGAATGCATTGTTTTTCTATTTTACGGTATGAGGGTACCAAACTAATCGAGGCTTTACAAGAGGCTGTAAAACCGATAAATATACAATACCTTTTTTGTATTATTCGTGGTATGTACGTAATGTTATGTATTTTTATCTTCACATGAGTTGTTTTTGAAAAGAGTTTGACCACGTACCTAACTTTAAGACAGACTTGGTGAAAGGGAAGTGAAAACATAAGACCATCCTTAAGTGGTGCTTTACAAGCCCTTGGGTACAGGATCCTTAGTCTCTCTAAGACCATCGCATCACACCACAACACCACCACCAAATGTGAGCAATCTGTCTTATGTTTACAATTCAGTTACTTAATTCGAACAAGGAATATATACATGTACTTACGTTGGGAAAGCTGTCGCTGCATTTCCTGTATATTCTCGCCAACTGAAATGCAGAAATCAAACAATCTGCTCAATGGGTCGCGTAAATCTGTGAAAGCTTTAATTTGTTCAGCATGAATGTGAACTATCCATAGCACATAAGGACATATACAAAACCAGCTAATAATAGCTAAGAAGTTATACCATTGCCATCTCTTTAAACAACTAAAGAATTAGATAACATTCCCTTTCTGAATGCGTGTATCATTCTCAGCAACCATCACACTTAGGTTCACATCTTGAAGGAACGCAAAACTCAAACAGAAACAATTGTATGCTGTCCTTACTGTTCGTGGGTGGATGTCGGCATCTTTGATATTCTGCCAGTTGTTACAAAACAGCGTTTTGGGGATCGCTTTGATAATATTTGGAGGCATTTTCGCGATGTAATTTTTCAGTGTATCAATCTTGGCTTGAGTCCATTTAAAGCCCTGTTGACTTATGATCTTAGAGAATGCTCGCTGAACCTGCAAGAAAGTGATTTAGATTAATAGAGATTATAATAAAGTCTTGAAGAGAGAGAGAGAGAGAGAGAGAGAGAGAGAGAGAGAGAGAGAGAGAGAGAGTCTTTCAGAATTGCAGATACAACAGCGAAAACAGGAATAAAATACGTTTAAGATATTCACAATCAGGTAGAGAACACGAATCAATTGACTATGTGAATAGTTAAATAAAATAGGATAGTTGTGAGTAGTTGCACTGAGAAACGATAATTACTAGTATAATTTATTTAAAACTCAGGACTTCAAATAAAGCATGATAGCCGAAAACAGGTTTTCAACAATAGCTGTACAAATTCCTAGCAGATACCTTTTATGTATGACAATGCAGAAAATCCAATGATGTCATGCCTTAAAGACTATCCGAAAACATCCTATTCTAGATACAACCGGTTACCAGTATATTTTACTGACAGTTGAGACGTTCCCTGATATACATGTATGTACTCACTGCGGACGGTGCAATCTTCACAAATGGACAGAGTGTTTTGGCATTCTTGAGGAAAGTCTCAATATCTGACACGCTGATGTCTTTGTCGATGAGTCGACGATTTGCAGACGCAGACAAAGCTATACAC
This sequence comes from Diodora aspera, assembly GCA_031471655.1. Taxonomy (NCBI): domain Eukaryota; kingdom Metazoa; phylum Mollusca; class Gastropoda; order Lepetellida; family Fissurellidae; genus Diodora; species Diodora aspera. The sequence goes on from JAUELE010176977.1 coordinate 7,158, forward strand.
ATCAACCTAGTAAGTTCAAACAATGATTTACTTGTCATACTCTAAGGAACATTTAGTTCCAAGAATGATACTGCATATAAGTTTGAAAATTGTATTTATACAACACAGACTAATGCATTGTGGTGGAGATTGTCAGTGAAACCACTTAATAAAATACAATCCTTGAAATAAAATGATAAATAAGTATACCTGTGTTCTTATGCCTAGAATACGAGGATATGTAAACATGTATTGCTAAAAAACAATAGGAACCTTTAATTATGAAAATATAAACATGTGAAGCTATTGTTCCTCGACATATTCTTCATCTTGGTCTGAACACCTCTGAAGGCTATGTTTCCATCTCTCTAATCTTCCTCTGTGCTCTTCGATAAACATCATGTCCAAACGACAGTTTTGGTATCACCAAGTGACGAAAGTAGTGTTCTTTACAAATTCTCGTTGAGTTTTGGGAACAAAAATACATGTAGGTCTCATTGATGTGGCGGAACAAAATGCCTTAGCGCATCTTCACTGGTCGTTTCTCTCGCCAATGTAGTTTTTAATTTCTTAAAACTTCTTCATGATACGCCCCCTGATCGTCTTTTGTATTTCGGGAAAAGCTATCAAGATATGGTACCTCTTCGGAATACCCATGTCCTTGCCCCCTGCCAAATACCCAACACAAAACTCAATTGCCATCATCTTCTGGGCTGATCTCTCTGCTACTGAAATTGACTCGCCAAGCAGACCGCCTCAGAAGCCACTGTTTTGATTAGATCTTGCTGTCTGCATCGTTTTGGCAAATCTAAGACTCGTCCCTGGTTACAATTCGTTCCATAACATCCACAGTCTTGTTTAAACGACCGATGGAAAGATCAGCTCTTTGAGCAAGCTGACCTTCTCACAACGCCTTTGGCATCCATCGAGTCGAAAGCTTTCTGCGCCGAGATATAACGGATAAAGCCTCAGCACGAGGGCTTTTTTGTTTTATTGCGATTGAAGGCCCTAGCCTACGGTGATATCCTCGGGTGCTAGTTTCTGGACTTCAGCCACAGTATATTTTTAGTTGTCGAGGTTGACAGTCCTCTTTCGTCTTGCTCATCTTTCAGATCTTTACGACTTTCGTTAAAACGCTTGATCCATCTAAAACCTGTTGTTCTACGCAGGCTACCATGTTTACTACTAATAATAAACTGGACATTTGTAGAGCGCCCTTTCCACATATGTGCTCAAAAGCGCTCTCAGTCACAGGCGTGTGTGAAAAGATGGGTCTTTAGCTGGGACCTGAATGTGCTCAGCTTGTCACAGTTTCTTATGCAAGATGGAAGTGAATTCCACAAAACTGGACCGGCTTTTCTGAATATTCTATCACCATGGTGACAGATTTGTTCTGTTACTGCCGCTTCATCAAAGTATGCAACAACAAATCTTATGATAAATATATCTTTGAGAAAGATTTAATGGTTTTCTGATGTACGTACTTTGTTTTCACCGATGAAGTCAAAGATCCTACTCCCGTGACCCAGTTTTCTGCAATTCTTTTGGCAGCAAACCGAGCGAAGAGTGTGTCTTTCGAATCATCCTCGCCGAGTTTTACTATATCGTCCAGGTTGTCCACAATCTGTTTTCAAGCAACATTAAAACAATCGTTCAATAAAATACCAGGTTAAGAGCTGAAATGACACGTTGCAAGAGCAATATTTCAGCCATAACGCAACGTGATGCGCAAGGCTTGCACCGATTGAAAGATTGTTATAAAAGAGATGGATGGAAAGAAAAGTGAAAGCAAAACATCCCAATTTTAGTCGCCTTTTACGGCAAACATTAGGTAACCGGTTCCAATTCTATGACCACCTCACTCCAGGGATCATTAAACTACTAAAGTGACTGTTAAGTGTTTTGTGTCTTATAGTATACGATGTAAAACAGTGATGTGATGATGTTTTTTATTATTTTATTGTCAATCACTTAAACCTTGAAGTTGTTCTCATGAACTTTAATGTCCGTTAATCTTCGGTGAACACTCAAGGAAAGGTTCGGAATGAGGCTAGCTATGTATATATATAGATATTTACCTTCTGAAAGTTTAGTGACATGACCTCTGCTAGGGGAAGCCTGACCAGGTACCCGAGGTATTTCTTGATGTCGGCGTTTGACCACGTAGAGAGTTCGCCCTTGCAACCGATCAGCTTCTTAGCAACCATCCCCCGGATTTCTTTGGGAAGGTACAGACCAAATTTGGGGTCATTGAATTTTTCCATTTCTTCTCTGATAAAGAAAAGTAGTGTTTGGTGTTACAAACTTTTTCTGTACTTGGATCACATCTACAAATCAATTCGGTCCATACAATTCAGTTCGTAAACTTCCTACCACCGTTTCTAAATGGTGAAAATCTAAAACTTCGTCTCTGACATGCATTATAGTCGACTGTCTATTTGCAATGATCCGCTTAATCCATCAAATGTTAACCACATCAAAGTTTAGGAACTGTCATTACTTTACGACCTTCTCGTACTCTTCCTCTCTCATACCCCTCCTCGACCCCTCTTTATAAGATCTCATATTTACTAATTTCAAACGACTGTTTCGTTTTTGTATGTTTAAGTGCATGCCTCACAACTTAAAGTTGGATACGAGTGTATTCTGTGTTGAATAAATAAAACTGTAAATTGGACATTATAAACGTGTCTGTCTGATTAAATAACGCCGTATTCCCTTTGTTCGGCAGATGGAGACGGATCTACTTTCTACTTTCAAGTAGTCTGGCCCCGGATTTCGCCGTATTAGCATTTATTTCTGAATATTATCCGACAGATGTAAAAATGATGCGGTGATCGTCATCCCCAATCCCTGTCTGATACATTTAGCTGAGGTATTCCACAGTAGTTCAGATCTGTAAAGTTTTCTTCTGAATTCTTTTAAAGTTATCTCAGTAGCAGAGCCGTGCGCTGTCGAACACGGCACCACACTAACACGGCTCCACAAATTAGATCAACCTTCGGCTGCTTTGTTAGGGGGTTTCTTTTGAATTTGTTTGTGGAGGAAACACACAAATTTACCAAAACCCAAAACTAACGCCAAAGACGACACATTCCACGAGTGTAACCTTAAACGTTGTGTTTTGATGTAGCCTACGAGTGGCTTTTTGGTGTGGTGCCGTCTTAAAGATCGTTCCAATATTTCAAAACGTTTTAAACAAATATTCTAGAGCATGAAAAGTGGCAAATGTATTATTTGTTTTAAGCATCAATCGCCATAATATGTACACATTTCAATGTATAGCTATCGTTGCCAATATGATGGTTTTTGACCACGTACGTGTAGCCAAGCAAAATCTCGTCAATTAAAATGATTGCAAGTACAACTTTTCCAAAAACATCCTATGGAACGACAAATATACATAAAATCATGTACACACCAAGAAATGATTTGCATTGTGATTGGCTCTAGTTTCTGCATTCAGGGATGACCAAAGAGACAACATACTTGGAGGGGAGGAATTTTGCATAATGCTGTCTTATACGAAATGATCGATGACGGCGATGATGACAACGACACTATGTGATCTTAAAGTTGGATACATGGTCGAACTACGTGCTTTCTTGTTCATACTACGAATAATACACAACAGATACAGTATGTTTGCCATGTTTACGTACAGCCTCTTGAATGGTCTTATCTATTTTGTGACCCCCATGCCATTTAATAGAAAAATAAATGCATTTCGAACTTTCCGACAGAATGGTGAACATATTAGCAAACCTCCAGAAACGTTACACTTGTTAATAAATACATTTGGCTCATATTCGGAAAACATTCGAAAATCGACAGAACATTCTTCGGTAAACACTCAAAGAAAGTTTCGGAATGAGGCTAGCCATTCAAAAATAGAACATAAATCTGTCCTGGACTAAGGGAATATGGCGTTATATAATTAGGCATACACTTTTACAATGTATGAGTTACAGTTTATGTTATTTATTTCGCACAGCACCAGACCTATTTTAGCGCTCGAGAGCACGTATCCAACTTTAAAACTATAAGGATGCATTGAGATGATGTTGACTTTTTAACATCTGATGATGACTCTATTGCTCATTTGGAAAAGACTTAAACGACGTGGATGACGATGACGATGATAATGATACTGTTAACGATAATGATGGTGTAGATCTCTGCTGATGAGGCTACCGATGATTACGATGCTGATAATGATCGTAATGATGAGGAGGGGAAGGAGGAAGATAAGGAGGAGGATTACAATTCCGATGTAGATAATGACAATAATCATCATGGTAATAACAAAAATGATCGTTTAACTTACGAAATGCAGAACGTAGCGTCCGGTACTCTAGCGACGTCAGCAGGTCTGATGTTTCGAGGACAAATTCGCATGAAGTCAACATCCCAGTCACTCTCGTATCGCTGAAGAATCTTTTCCTTGAAGGCCGCGCATTTGCTTTCTGACATTTCCTCTTCTGGCTGTTTTAATATTTATATTTTGAAAGTTTTGTCGCTTTGATGTATGTTAAGAATATGAACTAAACTACAGGTACATATTACACACTTCAGTGACAATTACACCATTTGTGTAAATGTTTGATTTGGCTTCACAGCAAATATACGGAAGGGGGAATGCATATTAGATGCAGAATATTTCAATATGTCTGAGACAAATGGATCAGTGACGAAGAGTACAGGTGGATCAAACGCAGTGTTTTCTTTTAAACAAAACAACCTGTGAAATGATAAATCTATACTGACGTGCAAAAGAAACGATACCAAGAAACTACAGAATAATTTCACACATACGTTGGATATATGACATCCCTTCAAGATTATGAAATTTTAGCAATGATATGATGTCAACCAGATTACACTCATTGAAACTCAAGCATCCTCTTCATCTACTATGACATAAAGGTGTCAGGGAAAATAACTGAAAACATTTTATATCGTTTCTTTGACACGTCAGTATACATAAATAACATACGCGAATAATACACAAAATATATAGCGTGTTTGGCGGTTTTACAGCTTCTCGAATAGCCTCATTTATTTTGGAACCTCCGTTCCGACCTTTATGACAGAATTCTGAAAATATTCGTAAACTTTTCGGGAACGTTACACTTATAAAAAAAAGGCATTCAGCTTATATTCGGACTGCATTCGGTAATCGACAGAACATTCTTCGGTTAAACTTGAGGGAAAGGTTTTGAATGTTGCTGGTTATATGAACACAGAAAATAAATCCATCTGAATCTGCATGGACTAAGGGATTACGGCGTTATTTAATTAAACAGTTTATGTTATTTATTTCACACGGATAGCACCAGACCTATTTTAGCATTTGGAAGCATGTATCAAACTTTACCCAAAAGGTATGATTTTGTAGACAGAAGAGAAGATAGCTTATAAAATTATAGTCAAAAAGACCAATCACGTGAACAGCTGGCTCGCACCTGATTGTTGTATATATATGTGTGTTTCATATCAAACTAGGTAGAATTCATTATAGATTATCCAACTATTAGCAGGAGGATTTGCATTGTGTTTGGCTCTATTTTCTGCCTTAAGGGATGACCTAAGAGACAATATATTTGAAGAGGAAGGGATTTAACATTATGCTGTCTTATAGGACATGATCCTTTCAGAAGAAAAAAATTGTAAAAATTCCTATAGTTCTACAAAGCATAAAGAATAACCTCCCAGGTGAGGAATCAACTTCCACCGCTGTCCATCGTACTTAACCTAAATTCCAACGAGACATGTTCCAGTGTTGGCAATCAGTAAACATAATTATACGTATAAGATTGTTTCATCAAACGTACCAGAGCGTTGCCTCTTTCTTTGATGGCCAGAGCCACACAGTACGGACATCGGTCCAGCGCCGTCAACATGTCACTGGTCGGGACGGAGTTTTGACGTAACTGTTTACAGTATTCCTGAAGCTCAGCCTCATCAGACTTGCCCAGAATGGTGCAGTATATATCTTTCTGTCATTAAGAGTTAAAAAAACACAACAATACTCAATATACTATTTGGTGTCAGCGTTGTCATATTGTCGTTTCCTGTCACTAATACCCTGATGTACTACTCATCATTGACAACAGAGCCATCAGTTCCGGAAGTGGACAGTGCGTAAACACATTGCTGTAGTAGGTAGTGGCGGGTATTGTTGGGAGGGGGAGTGTGTATCGTAACGAGTGACGTCACCAGATGGGGTGACATCCAAACGACTGTCCACAGAAAACAGTACTCAGGATTCTGTATGTTCTGGTTTTGGAGGAAGTCCATAGCGGTCGGGGTGAGACTGGGTTGGGTTTGGCACCGACCGTAAAGACACCACTGATAGTAACATCTTCGTTAAGACTATGCTTAAAGTGCCTTTGTGTTCCGTTACATAGTTGATGTATACGCCATAAAGTGAAAATAGTTTAATAAATGGGAAATAAATAACAGACCTTCAAAATGGAAAGAATTTTAGGGTGTTTGAAGATGAGTTTCCGGTCTTCAGCAGTCATTGAATTCCAAGACTCAGACAAAGTTTTGAACTTTCCCAGAGAATCTGAAGTCAACGTGGCAAGGTCCTTGACGATCATCCTCATGTCTGCATCACTGATGGCAGAGAGATCGAAGTCTGGAAAATGGGAAATTGTAATTCCAAATACAAAATGATGTATATGAAACTGTCAAACATTTTCATTTATAATCTTTAATTATGCGTATTTTGCTAATATAAAGATGTTTGGAAGATTATCTTGGAGCTGAGAAAATGATGTGGGGAAACATCTTGCTTGTCAGATAGAGAAGACGTTGCTTCGTCAGAACAAAACAAAGGCAACCCAAAAGGTTCTAAGCCAATTGAGGAGAGTTCTCTCGCGAACAGAATCTTACTTGCATTGTCCTTGAGCTGCATGAAAATCTGTTTTAAGCCTGAAGTCCCAAGGGAGTTTTGGGTCTTCTGTATTCTGTCGGGGCTGTTCAAGAGGTTGCCAGCGTGCTTGCCGATGCCGACCACGTTACTGTCGCATCTGGCCGATGGAAGGGAACGGAAGGTCTGGAACTGAATCTGTGAATCTATTGACTCACCACGTGCGTCTGTGCTGCAAACTGAATTTACAGAAAAATACAATAGAATAAACTGTGGTAAATCTGACGGTTTACTAATAGGCCCATGTCTCTGGCACACAGGAGAACTTACAGAAGTGTCACACCTTGTGATTTCTATTCTATACACAAGCAATGTATCACAAGCTTTACTTGGACTGGTTGCACCCGTTAAGAAGACAGGTCAGTTATTAAACCTTGTTATTCACTCGTTCCCAAATAAATTGAACAATTTACATACATGTCTCAATTGTCATAGAAAACGTTTCATAACTCACTGCTGTCAAGTATAAGCTGTACCACCTTTGGTCTCATGATGAAGGTAGTTTCGTTTTTGAAACCCGCAGTGGTGATGTACACACACTGTTACATTATTTGTTCTCTCTTTAATTACACTTCCTTCCAAAGTAGCTATTTTGCTACTGTTTGGTGTTGAGTCCGATCCGAGATTCGAACCCTGTCCACAGGGTCAGGCATCCTCCACCAGCACGAAAGATCAACGATGTAGACCAGTAAAATATTGCTGATGTATTTTATGTTGTGTATATTTCGTTACTGGACTATTATTGTTATTTCGTTTTTGTCACCCTAAAGACTTATATGCCTTAAGTTGCGCTTTTCAACAACGACATTTCTTGGATTCGATTTTAGAAACGTTTTGTAAGTGAAGTAGAGTCTCGTAATGTAAAATGCTGTGAAAGGAACAGTGGTTTTATAGAAAGTCGATGAAACGAAAACTAAAAGAGTTGGACATTCAGCAGATGATGGGGATTAAGAAACTGTATACACCAGTGTGAAATTCGAAATTTCCTTTTATATCATTGTCATTGTGCACTTCATTCAGAGCGAGTGATTAAAGTGTTGCTTAACTTGCAATCAGAGGGGGCGTTTCATAAGGTCCTAGAAAGTAGCCCCTTTTAGGCAGGTTAGCACTCAGCAGAGGATTGTAGTGACATATTCATGAAATAGATATGGACAACCAAAAAATGTTAGGAATTGAAGTCGGGCGTTGCGTTCATCCATGTGACATGGCTTGCCTTCTATCTGGTCCGCGCATGTATACCTTTCCGTTTTATAGAGTGCTAATTTTCCTAGATTCTCTTCCCCTTCTTTCTTCGGCTCTGTAAGCGTCTCAGATCTACTTTTTATCATATTCCTATTGCACGACTAAGGGGGAATAATTTCAATATATTCCTGCCTATGGCCGGTCTCGAGTAAGCAAATGTTAGTCAAACCTCAAAGAGCCAATTTTGGCGCCGGGAAGATCTAGCACAAACCTTTTCATAATCAAAAGAAACATCTTCCTTTTGGACGCATAAGGACCCGTGCTTAAAGAGGATCACTTCCCGACTCTGGCAACATATGGTGTCAAAAACATTACTTGTCATACGTACTTTTGTATGACTCTAAAGAGGTCAAGGTCACACTTATTTACATATACGCCGTTACTTCTCCCGCTGGTACCACAATGACTTGGGAGTGAAGGGTTGTGATCTTGCCCACAGAAAGGACATTGCTGTGCTCAAATCATCAGCGAGGGAGGGGATATGCTCGCAGGGACTTACATACGTAGACATATTAGCCGGGGACAGATACCTCCCCTCCTCCGATTTGGGGCAACACTTGTCAGGATTCGGGCATTAATGGTCATGCACAAAAGGAGTTTGCAACTTATCATGGGCATGCTAACAGAAATTACATGCATTTTCAAAGTCATACAAGGACAAAATGTCATTTGTGCTACCAACATTTACTATCTTCGAGCTGGCTGCCGGGGGTGATGTGGTAGATGTGCTATCTTTGGTGTTCATGTCGAATCACGTCAGCACTGCATTAAAAGTCACGTTGTTAATGTGTGTAAGCCGTTGAATAAGCAATCATTCCAAAACAGGATATTATTTCCTATATTTCTGAATGTAAACAAGTGTTATCAATTGAATTACTGAACTCATCCGTGAACTGCGTTTATCTATTCCTTTTAGGTGCCCAGCAACCGCGTTTTAATATTTTATCTTGTGTTAACTTTGTATTGGATGATCGATTGTATATTCAACTATTGTTTGAGAGGTAGCTATGCTCACAGACATTCATACTGAATGATTGACTCAAAATGTCAAAAGTTTAACAAGGGCACTGAAAACAATTTTATTGTGAGTCGATGAAACTAAATACAATATTGATCTTTCAAAAACATTTATTTTATTTTTATTTCAATATTTGTATTTATCTGTTTGTATTGCACAGACAACACCTTTTACAGTGGACGTATCTTGCCCTGGGAAAGGCAAGGTGCTCTTACAAAGCTTGAAAAACAACAAATTTGTAGTTGGGGTATACATGTATATGCGCACATGGTTCTTCAGTAACAGACATGTACACATATTTTCACTCACTCATTCACACCATCTGAGGAAAAAATATCCTTACATTCCTACCACCATCTTTTATTAAGTTAGCCCTTCCACTACAATATTATTTTTCATGGATTAAGCATACTACTCCCAGAGAGATTCTTGTAAAATAGAGAAAATGGTTTTAGTAATTTCATCTTCACACAGCCACTTCATTTCATTAATAAAATGTAAATTCAAAACATATCAGTGTGTGGCATGTTTCCATTCACATTCATATTATTAATACAATGGTGGACCGTACATGCAAGTACGACATTTATTGTACATAACAATCACAGCGTTAATATTGGTTGTGGGATTTTTGATTTGACAGAACAATCAGATACATAAGCTTACACATAAAAAAATTATGCTTGAATCTTTATGAGATTAAAAAATCATAAACAGTTGGATGAAAAGAACTATCACACCGCTACATGTAGGTAGGGTGGCCATTATTAAGTCTTTTGAAAACAATATAAACTGAACAATCATGATAGAAAATCTTAAAGGAATACCTATGGGCGTCTATCATACTATAACACGTTGCTGCACTCTCTCTCTCTCACACACACACATCCACACACACTCACACACACACGCCAATTCCACAAAAAAGGAGCAAGGATGTCCCAAACGAGGCAGGAAATACAATTATCTGGTTGCATTTCCTGGTCACATCATCAATACCTGGATCAATACTCAACACTGCTAGGTAAGGAAAAGAATGATGGTTGACGTTACCTCCTTCATACACCTCGCCATCGATTCTTCATAAACACGTTCAACAGGTATGGATTTTCTCACTGGGCATAACACTGGCTTACTGTTTCACTCCTAATGGATGCTACATTCTTTTAACATGAGTGAGTTACTGTGAAACGTGGTCGTTTTTCCCATTGTCTATGGTGTACGTTGTAGTGGAAGGGTGAACATAGTAGTGAAATCTGGTTATAATGTAAATGATGAAGCTAAGTGCTTACGCCCTAGTATAAGGGAGTTACTGCTGTTGACTGATTCATATACACAAGAACTGACGCTCAGCCATCCGTTTGGAATAACAACAAGAGCAGATGGTGTTTTACCACAGGTGCCGGTGCCTGTGGTTTAACGCTGTAAGATCAATATTTCAGCCATAAAGCAACGTGATGAGCAATTTGCACAGCAAGAGACAATATACGGATCAATAGAAAGAAATGTAAAAGCAGGAGATCCTGATTTAGTTGCCTTTTACGACAAGCATTGGGTAACTGGGGCTATATTCTTTCTGACTAACACCAGGTCACAGAGTGCCAAGTCAAGAAATTATGATGGTAAATTTGTAAATGTTTTGTCAGAAATGAGTTGAAGATAATTTGTTGCTTATATTTTTTTCTTCTACATTTCTTAAACCATACTGCACGTAAATACATTTTTCATCTACTTTACTTGCTATAGTTGTTTTCATTTGAAAAAAGTATGTATTCAATATGACGCCGGCATCAAGGCCAGCCATAAGAGAATAACTTCACTAAAACTAAATTGCAAATCGAGACCAACAAACAGAGACCAGGCACTAATACAAACATGCATTTTCAAGTACAAAGCCACACACACAATGTTATAAGGAAACCACATGTTCTAGAATAATAACAACTCCAAGTCCTAAACCTTACCGTGCAGAAAGAGGAAAGCGACGCCAAGCAGCATCATTGTCCACATCTTTGACCGTGTCCCCCTGTGATTATTTCCCGATGACAACGACACTAGCTATACACACGACGTCACTGATGGCACGGGTCCATTTTCCCAGGGAAGCAGGGTGTCAGGACACACCCCGGTTTTGTTATTGGCTTTTGTATACAGTTATTTATATGGGTTAGTCCACTCACTGACCAGAAAACAGCAGTAAATGTATGTGACGTGAAATTGTCAATACACAGGCATTATTGATCAGGGCCAAAGTAATCACAGATAGGTAAAATGTGTAACGGCATTAGACACTAATTAAAGGCAATGGGCAATGGCGGCCACGGAATAATGTCAGTGGGTGTATAATTATATAGGAATTAACCAACGATGGCAGTAGTAACAAGGACCGTTATTAATTACACGGTCTGATGAGTTCAGCTGTCATTTTTGCTATTGTTATCTACCGGGTACACTGAGCTTGTCGCCGGCAGGGGAATTTACATAGAACAAAACAATTCTATAAATAGTTATTATATATTTTCGTTTATGGAATAGGTGCACGTTCGGTATTCGCATTATACATTATTGTTATCGTCTGTGATTGTTGATTTGGGGAATGGTATGTTGTCAAAGTTGACCGGACCTAAGAACCTCTGCTAGCGTTATTAGAGAGGGCACGCATAACGGACACTTGTACATAAAGTACTACATGTATAGATAAGGACTACCAGTGGCGTAACTACTATGTAGCCAAAAAAGTGAGTGCTTACGTTTTGAAATTTTGAAACTTATCATGCAGTTGTAATGGTTTTTATATGGCGTTATTGCGTGATCCATTATTTGTTAGAACCTGCTTGTGTTTGGTTCGCCTGTCTGCTCTTATGTAAGCATATTATTACTGTCATACAACTGAAAGCAATAACGAACGTCATCTATTTAATGACATGTTTCGGCAACTCCGTAGTGCTTACATTTGAAAATTTCCTAGTTACTCCCCAACCCACATGTTAATGTAATTTGTTGTGAAACACTTTCTGTAGTAATATCGATGGCAACTGGTCGCTGTTTCTGCTTTTTAGACTAATTTGTCGAGCATGTGTTGGCGTGACTACGTATCGAAAGGGGGATGGGGATTTAGGGTTCGGGGGGATTTTATAGGGTTGGGGAAAAGGGGGTTGTAAGCAGAAATGATACGCATATTAGCATATTATTTGGAATGTATCTTTTGAGTCAGACGATCTTGAAAGGGGGAGGGGAGGGGTGACATTCTGACATATGTTGAAAAGGGTGTATGGTTAAACAAGAGTGAAAACCACTGTGTTATATGTGTGCTCGTGTATAGAAATCTGTTTGTCAGATACACTAGCTGCATTGGAATCTTTGTCCACATCAAAAGTTGTTTGGAATTGGTTCCCTGTGTTTATACAGGGTATCAAAGTTATAAAGACTAATTCTATATCCTTTAATATTATGATATTACTATCCTAATGTTTAAGTAAGTGCATTCCTCATAAGGAATAACATTGTCAGTTTGCCATTTTGGAGAGTTCCAACGGAAATAATACAGTCACAGAAAACCCTTGAAGTCGCCTTGATAGCTCAGTCGGTAGAGCATTGATCCTTGGTCCAAATCCACCGAATGGACACATGCGTACAACAGGAAAAGATGGCGGCTGCCCAGAATTTCAAATTTGCTGCATTCAGAGAGGATAACTGTATGAAGATTTGGACTATAAAATGTGATAGGTAGGTATATTTGTAGCGAAATTATTCAAGAATCGATGTGTGGCAGTATTTGTTTTGGTCACTCACTCGAAGTATCTGTAATAAATATTTGGAAAAGGCCAAATTTCCAGATAAGAAGCTCATGACTAGGCTGTGATGGAGTATGTCCATGACTGTTAACAACGACTGAACAGCGTGGATGGTGTTACCCAGTACGCTAATTCATGGTGTCCCCTTTGCCTCACGTGGTCCTCATGCCGAACCGGTCCATAAATAATGTCATGTTCACGGTTCCGCCCCGTCCCGCCCGGAATCCTACGGGTTTGAACTGTGTTAAAAAAGGCGTGTTTTGGCCGCGGTCTACAGACAAAAGGGCCGGAAAGTGAATCTCGTGCTTTTCCGAAACTTTCCGGTCGGTATTTTCCGTCGATACTTATAACGACATTGGTCAACATAAGTCGTCACATGAAGATCCGAATGTCGTGTTTATGCGACCCCCAAAACACTCGGCTCAATCGTAGTTGTGAAAATAATTATTGAGTCGTGCCGCGATAACGGTTTAACAAGCGTGTAAATGCCATTGCATCCAATCACACAGATATATTTACGTTTGACGTTAAGTTGCGAACCGGTAGGGTAAGCTTGGAAAGGCTTATAAGGCCCAGATTAACCGAGTCGAGATGTCTGCCAAACCCACTCGCTGAAACCACAGACACTCGCTGTAACTTCGTGAAAGACGGCCTGTAGTCGATGAAATCGATTTCTTTTACCCATTAGGACATTTTTTGTTGCATAAATGTTGCATAAAACAGATTTTATGGTATGTACAATGTCTTGCTGAAATTATATATACCTGAACTTGGAAGATGTATGTTGATCTTGTTTGGAAAGAAAATATACACATCAGCAAAAGCACTGCACCATCCGATTTTTCACCAAACGGACTCACAGAAATACGCACTGCTGACGTGCTAGTGTCAACATGCTTCAGGTAAATGTTTTTGGATAAAGCTGCCATTCTGTTGAGATCAATACAACATTAAACACTTAAACTTTTTGATTCATTTTGATTGAAAGATCGTGAAAACTGCCCTTAAATGTGTCCCACAAAAGTATGCGAAGAAAACACTGCCAAAACTAAAGGAAAAACATCAGAGTTTGACACTGTCCTGTCTAGTCAATATCGGGTATATCCACCTCTGGCAGCAATGATGTGTTAAGACATGCTCCCAGTCAACCTTCTGATTTTTATCATCGGGATCCTGTAGAGCTTGAATCAGTTCTTGGATGTTATTGGCAGGTGCGTCTCGTGCGCGTACCTGACGCCCCATAATGTCCCATAGGTGCTCCAGGGGATTCAAGTCGGGGCTTCTGGCTGACCAGGGTAATGTCACAATTGCCTGTTTCTGGAGGAAATCACCTACTGTGCGCGTGCTCGTTGAGGCCTGGCATTGTCGTCCATGAATATTGGACGGGTGGCAAGGGCATGGTTATCAAAGTGAGGCACCATATGCTGATTAAGAATGTCATGTTGATACCGTTGGCCATTGAGATTTCCTTAACAAGAACGAGGTCAAGTTTGCAATCAAAGGAAATGCATCCCCACACCATGACAGATCCCCCACCAAAAGGAACCACTTCCATGATATTCTCCTGGTTATACCCTTGCACGTCATATCATCGCACGGCCGCCAGTGACGTGCAGTAAGAACCGACTTTCTTCAGACCAATGGCCTCGCCGCCATGTCCTCGCATTTTAGTTGAGCCTTGCCGTACACCACTGCTGTGCCAGAAGTTGCCTTTGAATCAGACGTCTTGCCTCGGACCCACAGTAAGAAGCCGCCTTCGCACAGCGCTGGTTGAGACCCTGGCGTACGGATACCATGCATTGCGTAGCTGAACGTTGTTGTAGAATGGATATCTCGTCGCTATTCGAACAAGAACCCTATCTTCTCTGGTGTCTGTTTACCTCGGTCTACCTGACCTTGACCTGTCCTTGATCTCCCCAGTTGCGCCATATTTGCGAACAAGTCTGCTGATGGTGGTATGGCTCATGTTCAACGGCATGCCTACCTATGGTACGGCGTGAATTCCTATCCTGTGCATTCTAATTGCTTGCCAGCATACCCCTATTAGAATTTCAGGCCTCACTAGTGTTGGATTATCAATGAAATTGTAAGCAGCGCAATCGGTTTAAAGGGCCAGTAAACTTGACAGTGTGATGTATTGTTTCACAAGGTTCATGTGCACATGTAGTTTGTCATGACTTGCCTTCATGCTAAAGGCACGTGCAAAACATGTCAGAATGTAGCATGAAACTGCAGATTTTTTACTGCTACCATTTTTTGTTATAAAACATGTTGGGTGGTGCATGACTTTTGATGATGTGTATATATACACTCTTTATAAAGAAGTAGGGGGATATTGGAATTTCAATGTAAATAATGATTTTGTTTTGGATACATACAATCACCGACTACGATGAAGATAACATGAATTGCTCTACCGCCGAGCACCAAAACGCAGCCAATGGTGCGCACGTGCAGCGCGCCGAAATCCCGAACACGTGACCGGGGTGCATATTCGAATTTGACACTTTAGAGAAAGGTCATCTACTCTCTTGTGATCGATATTCTGATAGCTTCTGACTGTAATCCTTTGTTGATTTTGTTTATCTGAGACATCCTTTGATTGCTTTTTCGCAATGCGACGTCTCCAACGTGCTGAAC
>JAUELE010176978.1:0-13649 GCA_031471655.1 Diodora aspera
GATCCACACCTGAGCGTCTCCCCCCCCCTTCCCTAATGTATTTTATATTCCCGTAATTACATAATATTTCTAACAAAAATAAACAGTTTGTTGGCAATGATCTGAGAAAAAAATAGATTGTCTCACACCATGGCATTCAAAAATAGTTTGCACGAGAAACATCTTCCAGCCCCCCTCCCCCTAAACATAAAATGGTCGCTCCCTAAGCAAATATGGAACTGACTAAAACGGTGATACGGCATGCGGTCATATGCGATTGGGCAAAACGGTGACAATTAGACGAAACGGGGATAGACATTTAGTCGAAACGGTGACACTTTTTGGACACAACGGTGACAACAAAAGATATATACATGTATATATCCATCGATCATTACACTGAACTGTCCGTAGATTTTCGCAAAGTTTGGCGTGTCACCGTTTTGGCTTGTCGTCGTTTTAGCTATAACCCACAAAACGATGACGTCACCAAAATGGGGAACATTTAGAATTAATTCGAGTAAATAAACTTTTCGGCGAATAAAATGTAGTTAACCGTCCATTATTTTCATTAGGATTTCGCCGATTTTTAAATGATATATCGTTGTCGTACCCAGACCGATTTAAACGTTTTTTTGTAGTTTTTGTTCGGTATTGGAGATGCCACTTTGATTATGTCCCTTTAAACACACATCAATGAAACACAGATGAGGGACGCGTTCATAACAAGAATCATAATGTTTGTCAATTACACAAGAAAACTACATGGAATGATTAATGCTGACAGAGGCGTAATCGATATCGTCACTCGATAAAAACATGACAGCAAAGCCCACACCTTTACAATCCCTATGCATTGTCGATTGCATTTAATTCGAATAGAAGATGTGAGCTTGAAAAATAGTATTAAACTCACAGCAGGAAATAACAAGCTCTTGGTGTCATTTCTTTTCAATCTGGTGTTCGATTTCTCATAACATTTAATTTCGCTTACAAATCTCTCGATCCTATCGGATGTCACGTTCAATCTCACATTTCGTGGTAATCAATAACAGAATATAATTCACGCAGCGATTTCCGAAACACCAGCAGAAGCCAATCTGCTGTCTGCAAATGGTCACGTGGTGCACGGTTCTTCATTATTGTTGAACTCTTATCTAATTTGCAGGAAGTTTCTGGCATATGTTTTGGCTCAAAAGCACCATACATGCTCTCGCACTTCATGCAAATTTGCACAATGTGTAAAAATGCTCAGGACTGCAATAAGTAAATTTGCAATGGGTACATGCACTCCAGTATGTTTAGGTGTGTAAGATATGAATTATGTCGATGTCAAGTCAGTTGTCAAGTGAACCTGCACATGGAAACCTTGCTTGCCAATGAGTGCCAATGTTACCTTTTCAGTTCCACCCATTCCTCTGTTACGATTCGCTGCTGCTTTTTGGCTTGTCATTTCACCAAGATCTGCGTTAATCTTTTGTCTATAGAAACTGTGTAGACAGTCAGAAATACTCATGATTCCGTCGCCTGGTTCACAATATAACACGATACCATGACAACATAATTCTAGACGCATGTGCATTTTGAATATTGCGTACATGCGTCCATACATACACCGAGTGCAAAAGAACACATGTGCAAAAATAGTTTGCGCTACCTTCTCACCATGCGAGTTTGCATACGTACAACGCTCCTTTTACATACGTGTGTACGAACACATAACCATGTAGTGTTGCACTATGCAATTTAGGCCCATGTACAGTGCTAAAGGTTCAGACACCCCTTACCTACTGCTGTAAACAAAAGTTGTCACGTAATAGTATAACGTATGGCCCCGGCTCATAAACAAAATGTTTGCATCTGTCACTTTCAATATTACCTTTACACCCACACCGAATTAGTGACAGTGACGATGTCGGTCTATTTACAACATATTCTAACTCTATATAATAATAGTAATAACACAAATAATAATAATCTTCTATAGTGCATATCTCCAAATACGAATGATTGCTCAGTGCGCTTGAGTATCACAGTTCACCAATATACTTTTTTGAACAAACATATATCCCTCACGGTACAATGTACGTTGCTCTTGACGCAAACAAACCGGTTCATTTTAAGTAAGTGTCCTCGTGCTAATATTTCGATGTTCAGTAATATACAACTGTCATCATTAATATCTTCGATATACAAAAGGGAAACATTTTCTGTACGGTTGTGGCTATGTCGATTACCTTGATAAAATCCAGATTGTTGTTGGCCTAAGAATGAAAATATACATAATGCGTGACATGTCTGTTTAACATGCGCCATGGATTTAATTTAGTGATTGACGTACATACATGATCTTCATATATGTCAATCTATTTTAACATTGATTCGCTTTTATAGCGTGGACATTGTCACTGGTCTGTGTTATGTAATTTCTTTATGACAAGAGTAGTAAAATAACATGACTGCATGTGGTTGATCCGCGATTAACGTTTTTGAATGTTCCTGAAGGCCTCCGAAATCCAGACATTTAGCCGACTAGGTCGTACAAGTGTGGTGGAAGGTCAGGGTTCCTAGGGTTTTGTGAAGGGGAGTGACGCAAGCTTAATCTCGGTGAATGAGGCGAGGAATAGTGTAGGGGCTTCGAGGGCATCCTTCCCTGGGAAGAAAAATAGAGAAGACTAGTACTTCTACGCATTTTCCTGCTAGTATTGTGGTCAAAATAAATTTTGCAACTAGTCCAAACATAACAAAATTACAGGGGCAACAGAAGCAGTTGCAGAGGGGGTACGATCCAAGGACATGAAGCGAAAGATCTGGGGATCGTCTCGAGGAGGGCTTTTTGACCAATCAGTGAGGGTTCTATAGCGAAAGCTTGCGTCCAATCATGTGGCGCGTCTCTCCTAACCCTCGCGAAGTAAAGACGTTATGTGTTTAAATTTATCAAGATTTACTTCTCATGCAGTGAATGCGATATTTCATTCGTTGTCTTTATTTAGCATACTTATTTGGACTTTATATGCGGTGTTAAAATACCCTTATATCATCCTTATAAATATACTGACGTGCAAAGGAAACCATACCAAATGATTTCAAATAATTTCCCTTACGTCTTTATGTCATTGTTGATCAAGATAATTCTTGGATTTCAATGAGTGCAACTTGATTGACATCGTGTCATTGATAAGACTTCCTAATCTTGAAAGGGGTATCTTTTGTAAATTCCAACATGTGTGTGAATTTATTCAGTAGTCTATATCAATCTTGGTATAGATTATTTTGCTCGTCAGTATATTTATATTGCCGAATTAATGATAAACTGGATAATGTGACACAAAAAAAACAACGAGGATGCCATGTTTATGAAGGAAGTCAATGTGTCCCTGACTGACTTCCAACGTCAAAACAACAAAATGTGCCCCTCAGCGATGCTTATACTTGTCTAACAACATTTTGCAGGAGCGTTATTAATAGCACTGCTTTTAGTAGCGGACCTGGAATACATGGGTAATTGTGAGTTGATCATATTGAGCCCA
Source organism: Diodora aspera (assembly GCA_031471655.1). Classification (NCBI taxonomy): domain Eukaryota; kingdom Metazoa; phylum Mollusca; class Gastropoda; order Lepetellida; family Fissurellidae; genus Diodora; species Diodora aspera. The sequence continues at coordinate 3,510 of JAUELE010176978.1, forward strand.
GACACTATGTGAATGGCTCTCCAGACATCGATACGGCGGTATAACCTAACATCACTGCACATAGTTGTAAATAGAAGGGCGATATGTTTGAACGTCTTCAGAGATGAGGTAAGTTGGCCTCGTGCAAGACACGGAGGTCACGAGCTTGTGAAGCAACGTCGAACGCTGAGAGTAGTTGGATGGGTGATTAGCCGGCTTGGAAAGTGTCCAGGCTTCCAAGGGTTCGTCCATGCTCGCACTGAAACGCTGACTATGGCCTTGATATCACATTGGGCAAGTGGCTTTACTCGTCAATTGCCTCAGCCCACTCAGCTGAAATTCGGTACTGATCCTCCGTCAAGAGTGTTGTTAACCTTTTAGCGCCTAGTGGTTGCTTGGTTTACACCAGGGTAAAACTGACCAGCGATTTGAGCTAGCTATACAAGCCTGCATTTAGCGCTATACAAGACTTAACGTTATTGTTATTATCATTATTATTATTATTATTATTATTATTATCTCTAATGACAGTGTAATACGAAAATTGTGTTGATGCACGCTTTGCATTTAAAATGCAACCTTGAAACACTCTGCACGAATTTTCAACCACTTTGTGAAGGGTCCCTATTTATGTTTTATGTTATTGTGTTCTAAATTCAAACCAAGTGATTAAACAAAAGAAAACAAGAATGAGTGAGTATGTTGGAGATTTACGTGTTAATTTGCCAATCTTTCAGTCACATGGCAACTGTCTTACTAACATCATGTCGGGGTCGGGGATCGTGTCTCTCCTGGCTGAAAGAGAGGTGCCCAGTGAGAGACTTCAACCACACCCACCAAGGCTGGCAGATTGCTGGGTAAACTCGCTAACCGCTAAGCCTTTTTTAACGAGAATAACAAGATCAGTAGTATTTGATCCTTTAAAGGGTAATGTATTTGAGCGATGAACGTCCAAAGTTCAACAGCAAATCGAAGTGGAAAAGACAATTTAACTTGGTCGAACAATCCCGTTGTAACAGTCATTTAAGACCACAATGAATGGTGCGCTGGTCTTTCTACTGTGTGAGAACCTCGTGTCACTTCATGATGTAATTTCATTTATATCCACTGTTATTTTTGATTGGTATGATGATATTATTCTAGTTAGAACTCGCACATTTATCACTATGGTGCCATGAAAATATGGAAAACTCATTTCACCTGCCATGATTGGCATCGCCATTTTCAACTTGACCGACTGGGACAAGTGGAGTAAAGTGCTTTGTCCAAGGGTACAACACCGAACTGGGTGAGATGGAACTCGCGACCTAACCATCGTCGAATCACGAGTCCAACGCCAGAGCCCTTATGCGTGAGAAGGAAGGTATGTACTTCCGACGTAAGCGTTACTTCAGAAGTAACTACTTTGGAAGCAGCTGGAAGAGTCTACAACGCTACCTCTGAAGTTATCGTTACTTCGGTCTCATACATACAGTTGCTTCCAAAGTAGACGCCTACTTCCTTCTCATGCATACGGGACCTGTGTTCACAGCGAAGGCAGTTCAACACAGACATTTAAATCTAAGGGACCAGAAAACTTTAATGGACATTTCATGTATACTGACGTTCAAAAGAAACTATACCATGACTTTCAGAGACGACTTCAGAAAAAAACAAACAAATATTGGTACTTTCAGAGGGAATAAGTTCCAAATGAAACTTCACGAAAAGTAGACAATGACAAGAAAGGGCAGAAGTTGTCATCATTTGCTTTATACCCTTTCATTTTGGGGTCAGTGTAACAACTGTCAATGAACTTAACAAACCCAATACATTTAAACTCTTTATACAAAGAAATCATTGACGATCACAAGGTAAGAGCACCTGTGAACTGCACCCCGGCGACATCAACTTGTATCCTACGACCAGCACCGCCGGCACAACGCATGGTCTACAAAGTTAATCAAGAGTCATCAAAGACAAGACTTACTCCGAGATGAATCCTTTGCCTGGAGCAAAAGATGAAATAAGGTAACACCATAATTATGCAGACATTCCTCCTTATATGCCGGGAACTGTGCATCATTAACAACGCCTCTCTGCGCTTGAAGAATCCAATGGGTGTTTGATCATGACGTCAGTCTGTTGAGCCTGCATCTGCTGCGAGGGACAACCTAAGGACAAGATGAAGACTTCTTAGTGGCATTGTATAATGAGAGGAGAGTTTTAATGATAATAACAATGTGTGCGACCAGCGATATTCCACGCCCTAAGATTTGCGTTATCAGCACTCGTCTCAATGAAACGCAATCCGTAACATTCAACAACTCCCCCGGGAGCATACAATCTGAGCTGAGTGTTGAGCGCTTAAGGGTTAATACTCCAATTCTATCCAACTTCCGCTGAGTGGACTCCGTCATTGCAAGTGTCTCCGTGTGAGGTAGGGTTAACTCTAGAACGCCTACTCGAACCGATTCCCCATCCGTTTGCTTCCGATCTTGATGATGCTTGCCTTCACAAGCTCGTGAGCTACGTGCATTGCACGTGACCAACTCGCATCACATACTGTTGTTATCGAAACATGAAGCTTATAATTTCATTTTTGTTCGTCCTTTCGTTTCTGTCGTTGGATTCGTGTTCCCGAACAAGACATATGGTTGGTGAGTTCAGTGTTAAATAAATAACATAAATTCTAAAACAAAACTAAAAAGTCCGTGCCTTATTATAGAACTCAATATTCCTTTACTAGCGGTAGATACAGACGGGTTTAATTTTCACTTTCAAAAAGTCGACCTCATTCCAAACCCTTCTTTGAGGTTCTTCCGAAGAAAATTTTCCGTCAATTCCCAATTGGTTCCGAGTATGAGCTGCGCGCTTTTATTTGTAAATGAAATTTCCGAAGGATTACGTGTATTTCTAAGGTTCTGTCGGAATGCTTATATTTAACCCTTTTTCACCTGGGGGTGTCTTATTGAAAGGGAACACTCACTGCAAGTGGAACACTTGCTATATCGTTTGTGTATCAGTCGTGGTATATACGTATTTTTATGTATATCTATGGTTCCAAATGTTATTTTTGAAAGAAAACATACAGTTTGACCAGATATCAAACGTTAATGTAGAGCAACCTGATGTTAGTGATCTTAGTGTTTCTACATTCTTTCGGAGCACTCTATTAAATCATGTACTGAACCTGGAAGTTGCCCTGGTGTTCTCTAGACGAGAGAAGTGATTTCATTGGCTAAACGGAGGCGAACTGACCTGGGGCTGCATTAGATCTTTATACCAAAACTTGATCAAAACTACCAGCATAATAATCAGACAGACAACGTTAGTGGTACTCAACTAGAAATACATGCACACTCCTAAAGGTGCAACTCCGTGCAGAGGAAATTGCCAGAACTCGTCAGCGTGTCAATTGTAAAGTCGAACTTCGTGCAGAGGAAATTGCCAGAATCGTCAGCTTGTCAATTTTAAAACGAGAGTTAAACTGAAGTGAAATTAGTTGTAGATCCAAGTGAGTTGAGATGGTGTTATACGGCAGCTTTAGCGTAATGCAATATACACGATGCAAACAGAGGATGACGGAGAGACAAAGATGCACAGAAATCTACCAACTTGAAATTGGCGCCACAAATTGCTTAAATTAAACCCAACTCGTTTTGGATTAAACATTGTGTTTATCAAGGAATATGGCGTTATTTATTTAAGCATATTTATTCAATGTATAATTTAGAGTTTATGTTATTTGTTTCACACAAACAGCACCAGACCTATTTCAGCGTTTGGGAGCACGTATCCAACAATATTACATTATCATCCCTTCCTACCAGTTATCCAATTTCGGCTGGGTGAACTGGAGCCAGCAAAACCACTTGTCCACGGTAATAACACTGATATTGCCAGTGTCACAGTGCAAGATGTAGAAATATTCGAGATGCTGAAAAATTGTTATACAAATGGCATGCAACATAATTGAGGACAAGTGCGTTTTATGTGTAAACAATTAATGTACCGTCGCTTCAACAGTCGTCGTTTGTCCGTTGTCGAAACCATCGTCTGGTTGGGCTCGTATGAGATATGATTGATATTCTCCGTAAAGGCCAAAATGACATTTTTTCCGATTGAAATGCGTTGACTGATGAAAAACATGTCTCTGGTGCCTAGAATAGAATTCCTATGAATATATATCACTCTTGTCTGAAATTACTGCAATTTTTGCGATTTTGCGTTTTCTCGTTGCATCATTTATAACTCAAAACTAATATAACTAATGCGTAATATTAACACATTAAATATTTAAGCAGTCCTTTCCTTTTATGGGGTAGAAGAGGCCATTACGTCGAAAGAGATTGATGTAGATGACAACGTGTTGGTCTTGTTTAATGTAAGCCTTCGCATAATGTTTAAGGATTCCGCGCATCATTCTGACGCTATTGATCTTGCTGCGGAGTTACAGCGCTGAGAGGAATGGGAGCGAGAAACCCTCCAAAGCTTAGAAATCTGGTTAAATGGATAGAAGTATCCGTCGTCACTTGGCACCAATTCTTCATTAACACCTTCTTGTGACAACAAAGATACTTATGCCTTATCGGATGTATCGATTTGCTGCTCTGACCAATATCTGACAAGTAGGAGGTTGTTACCGGTTCCAATCTTCTACAAGAGTTTTGTCTACAACTCAAGACTTTTCTTGTAATCTTTGACCAAGACCAACCTGTTATTCTGAAAATATAGTTTGTGAGGCGTTTGAGTGATGCTTTCGCTACAGAATCTAAAGTATACAAGAACTTGATTATCACCTTTCTGTATTGAAAAACGAATATACGTGATGTCCTCAACATATATTTTGATTATGACGTGAGGTTCATGCGATCGGATTGAATGGCATACAAGAATATTTCGCTGAAGTGAACGCAACAGATCACTTATGAACTTTCATAGTTTTTATCAACATATGCGTGATGCTCTGAACTTCTTTAAAAGAGACATGTAAAGCAATGGGTCGACTGCCAGTTCTTTCAATCAACTCGTTTGTTCTTAAGATATTGCAGTTATCAACTTTGGCGTACTGGATTATGGAACTTTTCTCCTTTCCTATAATACCATTGATCACGGTGTGAATACTGTACTATTGAAAACAAAGGTATAGTTTATAGTGATGCATAACGTTGTATGCTATACTACATAGTACAAACACCAACGAGCCATTATTTGTATTGATAATCACCTGTGTAGTTTTGCTTGGAGATCCTGTGTATCGCCTGGTTAAGGATAACGTCCCGACAAGCCGACCTGGATTGCCTTAAAGTCATGAATCTGGAGATTCAGTTCAGCAATGACACACTTAATGTTACATGTGAGTACACCTTTTGATTGTTCTCTGTTGGTTTGTTGTGAATTAATTAAAGTATATCTCGAGTCTATTCACAACACTCAAATGCAAGTCAGAGAAGATTCCTGTTTTTCAATTGGAGAAAGTTATTCAAAAGCCGACCAAGAGTGTTTAAAGTACGTGTATTTCACTCAGTATGTGCTGACAGTTGTGTCATCCATTTACTAATATTGTTATTGTGTGATAACACTGACTGATTTTCATCCCAAATTTCAATACATACAGAAGCTTATGTACCCGTGTGCTGAAGATCATGCCAACCGATATACATGTATGTTTGTTTTTTAAAAGTTCTGTTATAGTTTTGTAACGCGTGGCGCGAGTATAATAGTATAATATAATGCACATAGCAATATACCATATATACAATACGACAGTATCCTGTAACAGAAAACATGTAACCTCAACATTCGTCAACATAGTTTCTAATAGATAATCACTGTAATGCCATAACCCTTGACCAGCAAAAAGACACAAGCTATCTGAAGTTGGTATCGAGTTGTAATGCTCGTACACGACCACCAATAGACGTTCACATTTCTTTTTAACTGATTCTACCCTCGGTGTGTTTCTTGCACTGGGTGTTTTGGATTGGTGAAAAAAAGATGGCCGTACAACATAAAGCAACAGTTGAATTCAACCTCCTCATTTTACTTGGATCATGACAATAATAGAATCACATCAGAATAAATGAGCTCAATGTTGGTTTAAATGAGGCTTTTGTAGTCAGCTATGAACACACATCCTTTTATACAGTCATGATGAAGCATCTTATGATGTAGTGATGATCAACCATCTTATGATGCAGTGATGATCAAACATCGTCTTGTACAGTGAGTATCAAACATCGTCTTGTACAGTGATTATCAAACATAGTCTTATCCAGTCCTGATCTAGCATCGTATGATGCAGTGATGATCGACATCTTATTATGTCATGAGCAAGCAGCTTACTTACAATCATAACCCATCATGCTCCTACACAGTCATGGCCATGCATCCTTTTATACAATCATAACCAATCAGCCTCCTGCACAGTCGCGATCAAGCATAATCTTCAGTCAGAATCAATCATCTCCTTATAAATCATGATCAATCATGTCATTCAGTCATCATATTTTTATGCATCATACATCATACTATTATTCAATCATTACCATGCATCCTTTTACGCAGTCATAATCAATCATATTCTTATACAATCGTGATCAATCATGTCATTCGGTCATCATATTATTATGCATCATACATCATCTGACTCAGTCATTATCAGACATCCTCTTTTGAAATCATCATTGATCACTTGTTTATTTAGTCACAATCACGAGTTCTCTTATGGAGTTATATTCAAACTTTCCCTTGCAAAATCATGATCTAGCATCCTGTAATTCAGTTAGTATCAAACATCCCATGACATAAGTAGTCATGACAAAACATCCTTTCATGCATTCATGCATTTTATTCAGTTGTGATCCAACATCTTGTTTTAGTCCTAATCATCCTGTATAGTAATTCAGTCATGAACTAACATTACCTCAGTCAGTCATGATCTAATATATCTTACTCAGTTGTGATTTTATATCCTCTTGTTCAGTCATGATCTAGCATCCTCTTAACCAGTCATTATCTAGCCGCATCGTAGTCAGTCACCATCTAACATCCTTTCATTCAGTTATGATCAAACATCACTTATGCTATGATCTAACATACTGTTATTCAGTCACGATCTTACATCATCTTACTCAGTTATGATCTAACATCCCCTTATTCAGTCACGATCGAGCATCCCTTTTTTCAGTCACAAGCTAACATCCTCGTATTCAGTTATCACCTAGCATCCTCTTATTCAGTCAGGATCTAACATTCTCTGATTCTCTTTTTTTTCTATAGCATTTGTTTATGCCGTCATGAACGTAAATCCTTCTTACACATTAAATTGTGTTATTATGTTATTCAATATGCATGAAACACGAGTGCTACTTAAAGTGTTCTTTAATATTTTGAAAGGCTCACAATGGGCACATTGCGGCATGCCATAAATCCTCCAGCTGTAATGGGCACATAAACAACAATGTGATATCCTTCACATAATTGAAACTTGGGGAATCAATGCATTGCTCGCATGGTCCCCAATTCCCGATTAAACTCTGTTGAGCGTGTAACTGTCTCCTAAATGCAAGTTAATGATGCTAAGGGACACAATCTCATCAGTGTTTATGCAAGGTCAGTACAGTTAGCATGTAACATTTGGCTGCAGCCTTAAATCATTGCTGTCAGTAGTGGTTACTTATTTACCTTACTTAGTTAAGTATTTGCCCATTGTTATGAACATGATTCCAGTCCTATTGACCCAACCCTGAATAAAAACATAACCATTTGCAGGGGTGGATCCCAGATTTTGTGGGGGTAGGGGGGTGGGGTGGCGGTGTATGTTGCTTTGGGCGGAGTTACAGGCACAAAGGTCAAGGAGGGGATTCTGGTGCCCCCGCTCGTCCATGAACATTTTGAAAAATGTACTGACATGCAAAAGAAACGAAACCACGATTTGAGAGACTACTGAATAAATTTACATATATGTTGGATATGCAAGAAATATCCCTTCAAGATAAGGACATTTTATCCATGACATGAGTTTCAATCAAATTACACTCACTGAACTCCAAGAATCCGTTTGATCACATATGACATAAAGATGTAAGGGACAATAAGTGAAATTGTTTTGTATCGTTTCTTTTGCACGCCAGTAAAGATTCGATTCGGTGCATTGTTGTGTATATCTTGGAGCAAAAAGGCTTAGTCATAAGCAGGGCTCGCGTCACTGTAGCATCCCCTCCCCCATCCCCATCCACCCTCCCTCTCCGATCCGTCTATGATTTTGACTTGCGTTGTTTGTTCCTCTCCGCACTATGTCAACAGCGCAATAAACACGAGAATAACAGCAAATGATTATGTCCTAGTGATGTACGAGACGTATTATACCGGCGGAGAAACTACTTCTTGTAAAATCAAACTTTATGTCATGTCATGAATCTCTGAAGTATAACATTCTTCGCGAGTTTATGTCCTTTCTTTAGTGTCAGATAATAAAGATTCTTTAGTTCCCCAAGCAATGCCGCTATTATTACATGCATAAAAACGGTTTTCAATTATAATGGACATTTGAATGTTAATGAAATAACGGGGAATGTTATTATATCCCAGGGCGACCCTTCTTGCTTTTGTCAGATAAGGTTTATGTACGTGAACTTCTACTGTTGTTTATTAATAGCCTACACGATATGCCATATTCATTGGAGCCGATATTGCGATATGAGCAGCAGAGTTTCACAGAAGTCTTATGTTGATAATAGCTCAGTTGCACCACGTCTCGTAAATGTTTAATTATAACTCCCACTTTTATGTACATTTAATGTTTACTGGATTGTGTTATCTGAGGTTCTCAGATCAATGGTTGGCTTAAAATCGAAACTCAGCAATCCTACAAAAAGGCCAGGATTGGTGTGATAGGAGGGGGAGAACCATATGTTTCATGAACAGTTTAATTTTCGTGGGGTGTTCGGGGGCATGCTTCCCATGAAAAAAAATAAAAACAAACAAGAACAAAACAACAACAAACAAACAAAAAGCAACAAACAAACAAATAACAAAAACACAAAAAAGCTCAGCTAAAAATTCAACAGAAATAACCTATATGCAAAATGGTGCAATCGTAGGCGATTTCACGAGTTATCATAACATTTAAGGTACTGATTTGAAGCTAACATAGCACACTATATTAAAATGGCAAGCTTGAAGAGGGGGGGGGGACGCCATTGGGGAGGGAGTCAGGGGACTGTCCCTTTTGAGGAACCTTGGCCCTTACCCCCCACCCGTCTGCGGAAAATATAACAATTCGTCGAGGAAAATTCGGAGAAAAGGTGTGTATTTTATTGTGTTATTTTAAAATGTGTGTATTTGTTCGAGATTTAAGATTTCGGGGACATCAACCCCCACATGTAGGGCAATTCCTGGCGCCACAACTCTTATAAAGGTGAGCACCAACCGCATCAACTGTATTTCCTGTCAATGTGCACATTGAACATGACGTGGTATTTCTACTGAAATATTGTCCATGTACGGGTAAAGTTAGAACGCAGTGATTACTTACAACGATACATGTTCAGGTTTACATGAAGGTTATAGGGAAAAATATAATGAAAAATGTGTTTGATAACAGTGATTTCTTCTTCCAGCGATACCGAGAACGGATATATTCGAGTCCAGCGACAGATGGGCCTGGTGGTTAAAGCAAGTCCTCACCCCATTCATTGTTGCGATTGGAATCGGCGGAAACAGCCTCTCTTTCGTCGTGATGAAAACGAGGTCCTGGAGGCACAAATCGTACAGTCACTTCCTGTGTGCATTGGCTGTATTCGACAGCCTCACTCTCATCAACCGGGAAGTACTATTGGTCCACGAGCTCAGAGTTTACGCCGGCGACAAGGGACTGTACTCCAATTTTTCCGACGTGGCATGCAGCATTCATAATTTCTACGAACACATGTGTTATCTCATGTCGTCGTGGTTAATCGTATGTATGGCTACAGAAAGGGTTGTAGCGGTCTACTTTCCCCTGCGGAAGGCTTTCCTGTGCACGCAAAATGGCGCAGTAATCGTCATTCTTGCGCTCCTGATGGTGTTAACGTATACCCAGGTAAGAAAACTGTAAGCAAGGGTGGTGATAATAATTAATAATTAATAATAACCCCCATTGCTCTCGGTGTCCTTGGTTTGGTTCTTCTTTTTAAG
>JAUELE010177085.1:0-13649 GCA_031471655.1 Diodora aspera
GTTATGCTTTACAGAAGTCCCATAAAATAAAGCGGCTTCTTTACCGTTCGACAATAGCCTCGTTAGTTGTTATATTAAAGACATTATTAGAATCCGTAGTATCCTCCTTAGCTTCAAGCTGAGGGTCTTCAGGGTTCCTGGGTTTCATGATGACGATGGTCCACATTCTGTGTGCTGTAGTACGGTAGCAGATAAACGTATCAACCAAAGCTGTCCATCAGATAATCTTTATATGCGCATCTAAGAAGACAAAGATAATCCTGAAAAGTTAGCCGAAGGTCAGTTTATGAGATTTAAACGACCCGCGGTCATCTAGCCTCGGGAAAGGTCGGCTCGCTTGACCAACTTCAAAGACTTTAAACTGTTGAGGCTGTCCCATATGTGTCTGGCTATTACTAGCGATGATCACCGTACGGTTTTAAGGTTCAGGTAAAACCACGATAATCGGTAATTATCCGGACTTTGACGAGAAAAAACGATGTCAAAGATGTCGTATAAAGATAACCTGTACTTGACCATTGAGCTGGTTATAGGTCACTGGTCAACCACACTCTTGGTCTTGTTGACCAGTGCTTCCCTATAAACTGACCAGTCACATTCCGGCCACTTAAAATAGATAATGATTTAGATAACACTGTTTTCGATTTACAGCAGCTTATTATGGATTTAAGATCACCGAGATTAAGTTTACTGGAAAACGCGATGGATTATTGTTCTTAAAAAGATACGCATTAAACTACGACTACCTGAGATGAGTACATCATTTCAGGTGAGGAACAAATCAGTTAGGTTTTGACATTTCAATGTATTTTGTACTCTCAACAAAGGACGTGATTATGACTGGGTAGGTCGGACAATATGTCCATATTAACTTCTGATTTAAGCGTTTACAGAGGAAGAACTCTAATCTTTTAACAACGTGTCACAGCTCAATTATAGTATTGACCATATGAAATTAAAGACTTAAAATAGTTAGCAGCGTTTAACCAGTGACAGTAGCAAATCACTGTATCTGTCTTTCATTCATTGAAGCCAATGGAGACTGTTTTAGACCTTAGTTTTGTTAACCTTAAACATTGATGAATTTATGAGGATCAGAATAACTTAACCTTTAAACATGCGATGGATTAATTACACGAAATATAACTGATCTTAAGTTTTAAATTGTATTTAGAGTACATCTTTGTGCAATATATGTATACAGCTATACAGAAGTCTAAAATAAACTATACCAAAACTTTCAGAGATAAATGACACCACCATCCCCCGAAAAGAAATATGTTGGCTATTTTCAGAGATTCATGTATTAATTTTTTTTATTCACGTAGTATTGTTTCTGCACGAAACGAACTTGATTAAACTCAACGAAAGTAAAAAAGAATTTTTATGAACAGTGACACGAAACAATAATTTGTTAACTTGAATACGTATACGTGTTCCAGAACTGGTTGTTGCATTCTGTTTTGAATAAATAACATAAACTGTAGATTATACATTGTGAAAGTGTTTGCGTCAATAAAAAACGCTGTATCCCGTTTGTCCTGGCATATTGAGACCGAATCATTTTGTACTTTCAAAAAGCCTGTCCTTTCAAACTCATCGCAGTGCTTCCTCCTGCCGTACAGGATTGTAACCTTTACGTGAAACATTAACTGCCGCTGTATGGATTTTAATGCCAATCGAATGTTTTAATACCCTTGAAAGTGATCCAGAAAATTGTTGAGAGCATCGGTAAATTTTCAACCCTGTTGTAGATTATCCACCATCACTTATTGCTGCATGACAGACCGATATACATGTACAGTATTCACAATCACCGATGTAAAGTGGAACGTAGCAATGTGCACAACAAGATTGCTAAGAAAGTTTGTGAATGCCCTTTCCCTCACTTTTATACCTGGGGTGTTTAAGAATTGTAAAAGTGTTAAACAGGCTACGTGTATTACATTCTGTGCATCGGTCGTGATATTATGTACACATTTTTTATTTATATTTATCATTTTTGAAAATATAACATTGAATTTAACCACGTATCCATCTTCAAGGTTGTAATATTTTTTCTCTGTATAGTTTCTTTTGGACGCCAGTATAGATGCATACGTACTGATTGATTTGTCATGAAAATTGTCATGCGACAAGTATAAACGACGTTGATAAGGGAATTCGATTGGCGTTGAGCACGCTGCACGTGTACATGAGTACTGACACACAAATGTAAGTTGAGCCATGACCTGCGCTGTGACCTCATTAAACACATCCATCCGGATCTTGCAACTGCTGAGGGATGGATGGCAGGTTATATAGGACTTACATTGGACTTACTTTGTGCTCTTTTTGTCGCATTGTTTTAATTGTATTAATAAGTATAGGTTCATTCATCCTCTCCTTCAACATACATGCAGCATAACGCATGTGGTAGCTTAACCACAATGCAGTAGAGCGTTTGGTCACGGGTATCATGAATTACACGTCCGTAAATTCCCTTCCCAAGCTTTCAAAATTAATTGAACCACTAAGCACGTCGTTCCGTCTACCCGTCGTTATTGTGACTTTTGCGCAAGCTCAACTTACATTAAGAAAGTTTGTTTTGCAGTATCTGCTAGTTTAACAAATTCCTCCCTCAAGCAATATGCTCTTAGATGACAATGCATATTATGTTTTTGTCAGCTGCACCTGCGGGTTAATATCACGTCGATCAATTTACCTGTCAAATACCGTGTTGCATGTCCTTATATGAACGCTTCCAGCAACCTTACCTTGAGAGGAAAATATTAATTAGGCATAGATCTGAAAGCTTTGGAGGGACATACAAAAATATCTACCTGGCCGTGAATATGAATACATATTTTGATAATGGGACCTTAAGGGCAAACGGTTAACAGCAGTGTGACGACAAGCTAGACTATAACTCATATATTATGTACTCATGCTCATTAATGTCACCCCTATATAGAGTTTCAAATGCTCATGAATGTTAACGGGATCATGGCAATAATATCATGGTGAAACTTCGTGTATCTTGGATCCTGTAGACATGGTCCTTTTTAGGTATGGAAAGCCCTACTTTGGCGGGACCAACTTGCAGCTAAAATTACACAGACACCCCTCCCCCCCCCAGTAAAAAAAGGAGCGCGGTGTAAACGTGTAAAAAAGGAATGACGCGCAACCGCAGGGTCCCTCAGACGCGAGCCTTAATTACTTCTCCAAATGGGACTGACAATAATAATTAGCATGACTACACTTCTATGTTTACTGATCAGGTGAAAACAGATATGTTAACTTCAAAGGGTAGGTCTGTCCAGGCTGGCATCATGGTCTAAACACTGTATTGAGTGACTGAGTGAGTCAAAACGTGTTCGAGTCTGAGTCAATTTCCTTATCACTGATGACGTTTTCACCATCAGATTAAGAAACATCTTCAAATGTTTCATGATGGCATTGTTATAAATTCAACGCAATGTTTTTGAAATTTATTTTAATTTCTGAAATGTAATGATTTTAATTTTATGAAATAAAAGATTAGCAGGCAAACACATTCTTCCCCGTCTCACCACGGTTTGGCAAACGTAGAAGTAAAGCCTGTACACACAGTAATACAGAACGCTTACTTTCATTCTATAAACTGCTTAACTACTATATGATGCATGGTGTCAAGATTTAATAACCAACTCAACTGATATACGCCTCAATATAAGTCTATATATAGTTTCGGTAAGGCCGGCGCTCGCTTGGAGACTAAATGACAGTCGAATTAGGAACAACATTCTAATGAACAATAAAGACGCCACTTTTCGACAGAAAATGTCAGAACATTTCGTTTTGTGAGACAAAGGTGGCCATTAGGCGTGAGGGTAATCAATTTACCTGACAGGTGTAAGGTGGTCTAATTGGCAACAGGTAGCTGACTGAAGTTACTTACAAAATCGTGACGACCTTGACAACTCTATTTCCGAACAGGTAATAGATTAATGGCTGGATGTAGATGTAAGGAGGTGTAACAGGTAGGAAGGCTCTCTCCCTCAGGGGAAACTTGTGGGGGTGGGACAATTTTGTGATGACCGATGACTAACGGTGAGTAAGACAAGCTTACCTGTGTAATTTGGTGCCAGGCGCACAGTGGCATTTGATCACACGTGCCATCAAAGGCTGGATACATCACCTCTCGAGTGTAAAGTGATTCCTACAGTAAAATCCGAATAAGTAAAACTTCGAGGGACCGTGGATGTAATTTTTACTTATCCGATATTTTACTTATCCGAGCCCCGCCAAGCAGTCAATACAAGAAACGAAGATAAAAGGATATGAAATTATAGGGCATGTTCGAAGTCTTTTTCTCCATCAGCTTGCATACGAACACATTGGGAACATCTAAAGTCTTTACAAACAATTGCAATACACACTTTTAGATGGGTATTGTGTTGAGTCAGTTAGTGTTAATTGGGATTTTACTTATCCGATGGCATTAACTAACATACTTGATTGAAGGGGACCTGAAAAACAATTTAGTTATCAGGTTTTTTACTTAAGCGATTTTACTTATTCATGTCAAAATAATGATAAATAAAGAAGAAACAGATCGGGATCACACAAAAGGTTTTACTTATCCGACGTCTTTACTAATCCGGATTTTACTTATACGGATTACAGACTATATTTTACGTTTTAATTCAGCTGTGGAGGAGAGGCTATGCATGAAAATGAAAAGAGTCAGTTGCTTTTAACATGTTATTTGGTGTATCGATCCAGTGACTGAAATGTTCACATTGTCCTTCATAACGGGTCTAGATGTATTTTATGAGGACACACCCAGACCGAGTCCGATGATTAAACATTGTAAGAGACGACGAAAGACGATGTATGATTGTTAACATAATTTAACTTGTATTTACAAGCACGATTTGTGAATAAAAGAAAAATTTATGAAATTTACAAACCAAAAAGACAGACATATTTCATGTACACGATATAAACAAACTGAACTCGATATAAAGTTGCATTTTACATACATATGGGAATAAACAACCCAGGATGTGGATATGAAGTTGAAACAATCGAACAATAAGTGGGAACCTTCGAATATTCATGGATAATTATCGGGAGGCCGAACGTGCCGGAGGTAGACTGGACACGTTCCCGTCATAACCTATTAACACCATTGGACTACAGAATTGTATCCCCTGGCGATAATTCATCACATTTCGACACTGGCTACCTGTACGCCATCCACGAAATCCAGGGTATATTGGACTATGATATGTCTCCGTCAAGTACCCGGGATTCATGCCTATTCACGAGGGTCGTTTAGGTTGAATGAGAAATCCAAATGTGTTAAATATAGACAACCAATGAAATGTCACATACTGGTAACTACAAGAGAGGAACTAGAAAGTGCGTTTATGCGTAAAAACAGATGTCTCCCCCTTCCTCCATTATTGAAAGTGTCAGATTTTCAACACTGTTAAAATGCACTAGCTTAACCCACAGACGGTAGTACTACCTCAAATACGGGACTCGAATTCAATATATGTGACAACGTAATTGTTTAGGGATGATGACAGACACTCGAGTCTTCATGTATGTGTAGCAGTTATCTGACCTGTGCTGAGCTACAAATAAATCATTACAAAGCTGAAGTCACATAACACGTCTTTGCGATTATTACAGTAAGTATTTTTCTCAGAAATTTGAAACCCCGAAAAGAGAACTGAAAGGCAATACAACCAGATAAGTTGTTTCAGAAACAAAAATAAGTTGCCATTTTTTAAATTGAGAAAAATCCCTGAAAGATAACAATTAATCTACTAGTATATATACTCTATATACGTGTATACCCAGTGTGTGTGAGGCACGTTTTGTGTAAAAGTGTAAGAGTAATGAACAATTCTAGAGTTATGCTGACAAAGAAACGAGAATGTATTAGTTGCCATAGAAGCAGAACATATTATTTTCAAAAAATTCAACACCCAAAAAGTACAACTAAGCTGTATGCTCTGTGTGTTTATAAATGTTTGTGAAAAAATACTGACACGTTCGACAGTTATGCTTCTGAAATGAAAATGACAGTTTCCACTCTCAGTTGCAATGGAAACAGAAACTAATATTTTCTGAAATTCAAATCCTGAAAAGGTACAACTAAGCCATGTGCCCAATGTGTGTACCAAGTTATGTGAAAGAATGTCGAGGGGTTCCAGAGCTGTACTCCATCACAAGATTTCAACGCTTCGTTGCTGTGAAGACAGAAAATATTATTTTCAGAAAATTCAAACCCACAAAAGGCACAACTAGGGTGTGTGTTCTATTTTACAATTTTCGGTGAAAAGTTTCTGAGCAGTTCCAGAGTTATACTTCGGAAATGAAAATGACAGTTTCCATATTTATTTGCCATGAAAACGGAAAATAGTATTTTCCGAAAATTCAAATCCTGAAAGGGTACATTTAGACCATGTGCCCAATTTGTGTATCAAGTTATGTGTAAGAATACCAAGCGGTTCCAGAGCTATGCTCCAGACACCAAAAGGACAAATTGTCCACACGCTGTTGCCATGGAAACAGAAAATATTATTTTCAGGAAATTAAAACACAACTACGCCATGTGCCCAATGTGTGTAAGGACCCAATGGTTCTAGAGTTCAGCTTTGGAAACAATGTCTCTGGACGCCGATGCCGAGACAGACGCCGAAGCCAAACACAATATGTCTCCCCCCTCCTGCGGATAATTAGCAAGGGAAGTAACTCTTGACAAATAAATATATCAGCATCGCAGCAATCTCTTTACTTCGCCGAGTGTTAGGTTCTAGTCATCACTGATTGGTCAAAATGTCGACCTCGAGTGAATCCAGGGTATCTGACGGAGGCCGTTTGCCGCGTCATAAGTAGCCTGGATTTCAAGGATGCGTGTACGCGTATACATGGTTAAAATGTAAACAATCAAATATATTGTGTGATGTTTAGTAATAATACTTAAAAATCCGTAAAATTGCTATTTCTACACAAACCACTATATAACATTCAACACTGTTATAAAACTGAATGGTGTGAATCGGTTAACCGGTAAACAATAAGGTATTAATGATGGATGTGGTGGGAAGCCTCTAATAACTGTATGCATAATGAAGAAAGGTAAGACTCGAAATTTTTCTCATCATATCTTCTTGTAATTACGATTGTATGTTGTTGAATGCGATTAAAAGATGAAATGAAAATATAATGACGATCAAAAGAAAGTACACCGATTGGTTTATTGGGAATGATGAAAAAGACAAAAACACAAGGTGATGCAAACCTTTTACCTCGAAGGTACAAGTATTTGACGAGATGTCAAAACTGATATACACAGTAATCACCATTAAATGTCAACGGGATCGTTCTTGAACAGTATCAGGAGTAAATTGTTTATGACAAAACAAGAAAGCGTTTCAGTATACGTTTTGTGATTGTTAATTTAGTATCTACAATGACCTAAGATTGTGTGGTGTTTGATGGAACGAGACTGAATTACAGAACAAAACAGTATTCTCATTAATACAACGTTCAGTACAGTACAGAACACACACAGTATATTAGAGTATGCATATCACGACAAGACACCTAAATATAGAAATCCTCCTTACCCTTCCCCAATCCCCATACAGACAAGACGAGTCCAGAGACCTGAACTGAAGTCACGTGTTTCAAGCAAAACAGTTAAATATAAACTTTCTCCTTCGCGTTCACGCACATTGTTGTGTCTCATGAGTTGGTCACGTGCCACGCACGCAGGTCTCGAGCTTGTGAAGTTAAGCACCGTCGAGCCCGGAGGGTAGTTGGATGCGTGATCTGCTCTCGTTGTAAACCTTCCAGGCCGTCACGGGTACACCCTGCCTCACACTGTGACACTGGCAATGTCGGTAGAGGCACCTTGGGCCAATTTCCGATAATTGGTAATAGGCCAATTGTAGGTCAAGAATATAAAGGGAAAGATCGCTTATAGATAATGTCTTCTTTAATTTACTCAAATGCTAAGCATATAAGTAAATTAAACAAGTCGTTATCCATAAGCGATCTTTCTATTTATTACTCTACTGACTTCTCAATACCACTAAAACAATTGCCAAGAATATAAAATAATGATGTCCAAAAGGTGGCACAGTAGCCGTGAGCATCAGGCGTCAGACTCGTGATCCGACGATTGTAAGGTCGAGGGTTTCGAGCCTAGCTGGCGGCACGCTTGCGTTGTACCCTTGGACAAGGTACTTATCTCCACTTGTCTCATTCGGGCCAGCTGAAAATGGGTATTGGCGCTGCACTTTTTCAAATGATGAACTAGAAATATGGAGTTGAAATCATTTTGTACCGTTTCTTTTGGAAGCCAGTATAGTTTGTTATTTCAGTAAATTAAAGAAGGATGGTTTTTGGAAACGTAAAGTACGAATTGGAAAAGCTAGGTCACATGGCCAATGTCTTGTATCACCTGCGTCAAGATGTCGTTTTCCCAGAATTCTAGTCCAAGATGACACGAGTTGTGGTTTGAACCACCTCAAACCGGTAAGTGATTATAATACTAATGTCAACACTAAGTCTTGAATAGCGCTAAATCTAGGATTATATAATATAGCCTGCTCAAAGCGCTCGGTTCCCTGGAGCAACCCAAGCAGCCACTAGGCGCTAGAAGGTCAACAACACTCCTAATGGAGGACCAGTACCCAGTTTCAGCTGGATCGACTGAGACAATTTACGAGTGAAGCCACTTGCCCAAGGTGACACCACTGACATTGGCAGCGCCTCACAGACGTGGTGAGGTGAAGTTTCACTCGGCCATATGCCCACTTTGGTTAGTTTTAATTTTTATTGGATTAAACTAGAATCTCTTATGCAGAGTCATCATTATTTCTTCCGAACATGTACAATGCTAACTTTACGAACATAACTACTTTCTTGCTATTTACAATTTGCACAACAATGCAACTCCAGCGAACACATGTGGGGGGCATGTGAATCTCTTCAGCTTGCTCTTGTAAAGCTTTTTAGCTATGCCAGTCCCAAATCAACCCCGAAACGTCTCTGAAAAGTCCTGAAATGGGCTGCGATTGAAACATTTTGCATGTCGAGCAGAAGATATCGTCCCTGGACTATGGTGTGCCCCCCCAAAAAAACTCCTAGATCCGCCCTTGACAAGTAAAGCTTCCATTAATTGCTCAAATCTCACGTTTCTCAATATCTCTCTTTTATCTTGACGATTTTTTAATTGCACAATGTAAGATAAATATTTGCACAAAGTAAATATTTGCATATTAATCAAAAGAATCTAAATGTGGCCCTATAGCTGAACAGATATCCCAACCTAAATAGCCATTATCGGAAACGAGGTCATGAGTAAATTCAAGATTCAAGATTGCTTACGTCAGGATTGAAGGCAGCATTCGATTGGAGCAATGTAGTGTCACAATTATTATTAATAAATCTTCGGTTGTTAGGCAGGTTTCGATTGAGGAATATACATAAAACCTTTAGTACTGATATGTTGTTCACATTTGGCAAGGAATAACTTTTTATTTAGTATTATGTACATGACAATATTGTGGTATACATCTTTCTCTGTAGACCACCACTGTAAACCAAAACTGATCCCACATAAACCTGCAGTTTTCATTATTTTATTTTTTAATGAAAAGGAGCCCCCTCTCCTCTGCTGTTTTCATGTGGAATCAAGGAACCTAGACTTGCTTAGTAAGAAACTAGACTTGCCTAAATCTTGAAAATTAAAAATAAATTGATTTCACAGTCATGGCGCAGGATTACTATCTAGCATGGCTTATAAAAAGCAAAAGGTGCATTTCATCTTCAATGACATCGCCAGGACAGTGATCACAGTAAAGTTGATGTATTTTGTGTGTATTACAACGTTTCTTGTGTATCTTTAGGTCATGTGAATAACATCTAAATGTACCCAAAATTAAATCAAATCAAATCAGTAATTTGGCAGGTTTTAGGTAAATTTTATAATATTTATCTCCATTCAAAATTATGGACTGTTTTCGATTTTCTCACATCAATTTTGGTTACCTATATGAACGCCTCTAATTTTAACGGCCGTGACCAGACCAAGATGTTTCAGGTAAGAGCAAAAGCATGTCAGAGTAATGGTCGAGTATTGAAAAATTAATTTTGAAATCACTGTCGGAGTTTTAAAGTCGACTGTAAAAGGCGCTGGGTTATTGCTGGAAATGAACTACATGACACAAAAATAAACTCTAATCAATTAAAGATACAACCGTCCCGCCCGTACAATGGGGGAACAAAATTAGCAATTAAATTACATCGGCTAGTTTAATTAGGACTTTCCGTGCAGCGGAAGTTAGCAGTGAAATCGAGAGTGAGCGGTATTAAACAATTCAGCCATTAGGCTATGCTTCTCAAATACAGCCAATGCGCGAACAGGCCGCTGTGTGTCCATACTAAATAATTCTATCGATTATTCCGGCAGTAAAATTGAATGGTAAATGGTGTCTTGTCTTAAGCCTGGCTAGAAGAGAGAGGCTGAAACAGCCTTTTCCATCACTCGTGCCCATTAATCCCTTCTTTGCTTCTTCCCGGCAGTAACATTAGATAACCTTTGACCTCGCTCCTTTGGGACAAACAGGGCCGCGTCAATGGCCGTATGATGAGAGATTCTGTAATTCTTTCGTGTCTAATACCAACAAATACCCGTCATTTACATGGAAATAGAAAGGCGGTATCGGAGATCGCGCTCTCTGCTTGAGCGCTATCCCATCAACGCATCTGATAGCGGCGCTCTCATTGGAAAGTGGACTTGCATCTCATGTCGAAACTAATTAAATTTGAATTAATCAGCGATATTGTTAACGCAATGAACACGCGAGATAATTGAGTTTTTCGGTGTTTTCCTCCCGGTATGCACTAAAACATGACATATGTAATGAGAGGCTAATCAGTTCTTTATTGAAAGTGTGGGATTGCCTTCTTTCGACAGTCGCTATTAGAGCTGATGGTAAGTCTCGCGCGGCTTCCAGTCACCGCGAGATTACGCTATCCCGTCTTAGATTTCTACCTCTCTACCAGAAGAGTGCACATGTCACAGTGAATCTCACACATTGCCATCAACCCAGGGCCAAAGCGTCAGGAAATCTGTCTCAAACTGGCAATAATCGTTTACAACGAATAAAACAGGTCCACGTTGTGACAGAAGGTCGTGCGGGTCGTGAAAGTTATGAATATAGACACACATGTCGATTAACTAGAGATAACTTAATTTTGAAAGGACTTTGTTACAAAATTTTCGAATAACCACATGCTTTTACATGATACGTGCGTGTCTTCTTATCTTTCCGAGAAAATGAAGGCTTAGATCATATTTTGACACCTGGCACTATGTATTTGGACTTGAAATATTCCATGAAATCTTGCCCATCGATTTTAGATTGTGTGCTAAAGAAACCGTCATTGATAAACGCAACCTGTCCTTTTGGGTATACGTTAGAATTTAAGCGGAAAACATCGGCGTGTTTTTAATCTTTCCATTTGCCTTATTTCCATATTTACCATAACGTTTATAATATACCGGCATCTCCCCGCGTTGCACATTTACCACGATTCTTAAGTAAAAGAAACAATTTGCATCTGAAAGCTGTGTCTAGTCCGCTAAAGTAGTTTTAGATTCTTTCTTTAGCCGCACGTCTCCAGAGAGATCCAGACATTTCAATTCGGTAGCCAGCATGGCGAGTTAGAAGACTTTCACATGCATTTAACGAGTTTCTGTAAGTCCTTCAATTTTCCTGCTTCTATCTGTTCGAAATTTGCTTCCAATTTCTCCCTTTAGACGCCACTTAGGTAACAGAGGGGAGATATTTGGGTTCCTTATTAGGTTATTTATAGATATTCAATTCAATTCACTTTAAATATTCAGTTTCATTAATTCAGGTGTAAATAAATATCTGTAATGCATACAATGATATACATATATCCAGACATTTCTGATTCAATAGTTGATGCTATGTATATATAATTTCGTTTCAATAATGGTAATTTATTAATTACATCCGAATTATTTAGATTATCGTAATTGCGAGAACTTGGTTTGTTAATTTAGATCCACGTTAGTAGGTTTGTCATACATTTTTTGAAATTATAAAAGATTCACCATTACTTACATCTTTCACCTACGGTGCAAAATTCATACCAGATCTAAGCCAAAAGTTCATGCAGTTCATTATTATAAGGTAGAATACGTTTAGAAACGAGATATTGTATTGACAAAGGGGTTCTTTAATTGTAATAAGGTAACAAGATTTTTATTTTAAACATGTTTTATGAAGATTTAAAACTTACGGCAAATTTTGCCAACACTGGATGCAGATTTTCTGCAACACCTGAGCCGTCTGAGAAGATTGGCCGAACCCGTTACCAGCCCAAACCGTCACCAGCACAAACCGTTAACAGCCCAAACCGTCACCAGCCCAAACTGTTACAATGATGAACACGCTGGAGATGGTTTTAGGGGACATCTAGTCTGAGACTACATGAATACACGATATGACGCTACAGAAGAAGTAAAACTGGAGCAAAACGTCTTTGCGAACACTTGTTTAAATTTCTGATCACAACGACCAGAAAGAGGTGTTTAGTATCTCTGCGGGAAGTGCCACTAGGGATGTACTCTATACGTCCTATTTCGTATAACTTGATTTGTCGACAGAGGGCGTACTAAAAGGCCATGTTACAGAACCGAAAAGAAAAAAAACCCTTTAAGGTCTTTTATAATCTTTGTGCGTGGACAATTCGAATTAAGTTTCATTAAATGAATGACAAACGGGCTTATTGAGGAAAAGCTACCGAATTTGAAAAATAGACCTAACGCAATTTAATTGAAAAATACATATGCCAAAATAGGGGTTGGAAGTTACTATAATAATTATACACGTCTATGAAGACATGCTTCATAAATCAGATATGCAGGAACATGTGTGTGCGTACATTTGTCATTGTAGTTCATAAAAAATCGTGATCATGTTATTTCCGTATATTTGATTTTATTAATGTGACTTGTATTAATAACTTCAGATAGTTGTCTGTTCAGAGCGGGTGTTCATGGTTTAGGAATGCATTACTTCCCTTTGTAGCCTCCGGGAGTGTCGCCATTGTCGGGATCAAAGGTCGATAATGTGAATCTCCGAGATTTGTAACTAATGATTCATCGGCCGACAGATTTTGACAGGTATTTGACATAACACATGGCATCAAAAACAACACGGAACATTACAATGACAAGCTGTCAATGCACAACACAATAAGCCGGTGTGTCCGGAATTTCAGCCTCGTCCCGCATACACGTACGTAAAAGGAAGTATACAAATATCATTTAATTAACCCGCAAGCTGTTTGATGAAACAAATAGTATATTCGGTGTCACGACCACTAAAATTAGAGACGTGGGCGATACTAAAATGACATTTCTAACATTGCTTTCTTGACGAGATTATCAAATCGTCTTACATGTATACTGACGTCCAAAAGAAAGTATACCAAGATTTTGAGAGACGTCTGAATAAATTCACAAATGCGTTGGATATATAAGAGATATCCCTTCAAGACTTGGAAGGTTTATCAACGAGATGATGTCAATCAAATTACACTCACCGAAATCCAAGCATCCT
>JAUELE010177191.1:0-13646 GCA_031471655.1 Diodora aspera
TTCCGATTGTCATTCGGCCGCCATGCGTAAATTTCCCGCATGTCGGGTCTCGAGGGGCATACGAGTCCTCTGATAGGCCACGGAAAGACACGGAAAGAGACGAGTAGCTACGATTGATACATTCCTTGCCAAAGAAATAGTTGACGCTCAGCATTGCAGATATCGGTCAGGATTGTTACATTGCTTGGAAACGGCAGTCCATTTCTCAGTTCCTATTGTTATTTTGTGTGAAGTGGCAGGAGCCGTTTCACTCTTATCTGTTTCTATAGTTAACCTCCAGATATTTCCGAATCAGTAATCAGTAACTTGTAAGGTTTACGGAATTTTTAATTTTGATAATAATAATAATAAGTAGTCTTATTCTGCGCAAAATCCAAACACCAAGTGTCTGCTCTAGGCGCATACTGTCACACTGCAAGGAAACTTATAATTAGTAGTGTTTTTTGAAGAGGAAAGTCTTTAAACTGCTCTGGAAACTGTTCAGAGAGGGACCCTTTCGTGGCAAAAGTGAGTTCCAGAGAATGGCTGATGCATAAGAAAACATTATGTTTCCAAATGATTTAAGACGGGCGAATGGCACAACAAGTTGACAGCTGTGTAGAGATCTAAGGGTTCTGTTTGGAGTATACACATGAACGTGTTCTGAAAGATAGTCAGGGGCCATGTTGTGGAGACACTTGTAGGTGAGGGACAGGATCTTATATTCAATTCTAGCTTAATCTTAGTTTCCAAATAGACCTCTACAACACTTAAATTTGTGGACAATAAAATATATGTTCACCGGTTATTATAATAAATATATACTCAGTCCATCTATAGAAGTTCCGTGTAAGGAGCTACATAATTATAATTGTCCAACGTCATAATGGTAGGTAAATAAGTTCCTGATAAATGTTCTGATGAACAGAGTTGCATGATGAAAGGGATATATATGTTGCTATTTACAATTCACAATTTGTGAGAATTCGACCACTGAAGTCCGATCTCCCTCTCATTGCTCCTGGGCCTAGGTACGTTCAAGATCATGTGTTTTTAATAAATGATTTGAATTTAATCAGATCAAAGGATTATATTTCCTGTACCTGAGGTTTGTTTAGCCTTCAGCAGGTTAATCTGAAATCTGATTACCTGATATGTTCATTGCCTCTAACGTAAAACATGTCAACGAGATATTTCGATGTGAACAAGCTGGAAATAAGTGGCGTGTGACTTAACAAGCAGCAATAACTTCGGTTGTACACCACCATTCCAGATGGCAGAATAGTTACAGCAACAATCACACAGTATCGCAGCACCCTTTCCGGTATAAAAATTTCATTGCCCCCGTTTCCTGTTCGTCAACTTCAGAAACATTTTGCTTGTTACACGTGAGTAAACCTTAAATGCGAACTCTTAACCCACCAATCAATACCCGTGATAACAATACTTCACTTCCGGTACTAAATTGCTGGCACAATATGAATTGATTTTACATTTGTGGATTAATGGAAAAGTTGAAATTCGTTCATTCAATCAATATCAATAAATATGACTGAAAGCAGAGATAGCATCAGAGAAAAAGCTTATCTCCTCCACGTGGGTGAGATTGTACTAATATCTTGCTTCTAGTACCACTGATATCAGCTCATGCAGAGAAACTTCGGTTCATTGGAAATGTTACAACATTAAGTGTCAGCTATCATGTGAATTTATCAAAAGAGTGCTAAGCTGATTTTTTTATACCGCGCCAAGAACTTTGCAACCGGCAACGGCATAACCACATTGCAATAATAAACATAATCGAGATAATACATGTCGTATCTCAAGATATTATTTTGTAATACCAGGTATTATCAGTAGCATTTAACAGATTTATGACAGAATTACGATCACGGACAGCCTACTTCATTACTACAATGTAATTGTCCGATTGCCATCTGTATGTGAAATAAAATACTATAGCATTCAGCCGCCTGTACTTAAGACCGAAATTACAGTTCAAGAGTTTTGGCATACGGGTTAGGCCAAATTTGTTACACGTAAGTATTTTGTGAGTAGGTGAAACCACGAAGATAAAAATTACCTTGACCTCGCTACCGATCAGATGCGGACAAATTTATGTTTACAATCTGCCAGACAGCTGCGCATTAACGGTTTTTCATAAACCATGAACGCAATCAGTTAAAACACTTGTGAAGGCAGAATAAATTACATGTTGAAGAAGTAATATAATAACACGGAAACATTGATTACTTTGTCTTTTCTTTAATTGACATTAATAAGACCAACCACTTTAAGGGAAGGGAGGTCAATGCCGTATCGCTGCTACATGGACATTACTCATTTTCAATGAAAGTGGGGGGGGGGGTTATTGAAACTTCGTAATATTTTGGATAACGCCAATAATCAGGTACATGTAAGCATATTCAGAGATTCAAATAATTTACGTATATAAGGCCACTGGCCCGAATACAATGAAAGTTCTTATATAATATAAATAAACAATATATACAGAGCAAGTCCACACATAATACTGAACAAGTACAACATAATGGCATTATTCATATGAATTCATGTACATTAAGGATGTGCACAAAGAATTGCATAGGTTCACAGAACCTGAAAAAGGAATGAATGTCGGTGGTCTCATGGTAACACGTCGGATTTGTAATCTGGCGATCTGGGTTCGTCCCCGGCTCGCGGCGCTGTGTTGTCTCCTTAGACAAGACACTTTACTCCAATTGTTTCAGTCAAACCTGGTACTGGTCCTCCAATTGTTGGAGTGTAATAACCTTCTAGTGCTGAAAGGCAGTTTGGGTTAACCAGGGTAATATATGGAAGCGCTTTGAGTCTACTGTTAGGTGGAGATACCGCGCTATAAAAGAACTATCCATTATTATAATTATTTATAATATTTTATTTATGCTTTAATACCATAATGCTAATAAACTCTAACAGGTGTTGAAATTGAAAGATCTCTCTCGTAGAACTTAGAAATACAAAACTGGGTTTTCATCAATCCTTATTCATAGCCATGAAACATTTTAGATAGGGAACACAAAACTGAGAATCATTTATGTTTCAAATCTAAAGTCATCAAATTATTGGTATTTCCAGTGAAATTTCATCACATTAACCCTCCTGATACATTAAAGACAATATATGGGCTCTGAGAGGCGGGCAAAAACTATGATACATCTGATTATCAGATCACCCTCAGAAGGTAAAAACGTCTCTGTGAGCCTCCATATTTTTAGCTTATTCGTGTTATTTGGCAATTTACTAAAAGTGTAAATAAAAGTTTAA
The DNA here is from genome assembly GCA_031471655.1 of Diodora aspera. NCBI lineage: Eukaryota > Metazoa > Mollusca > Gastropoda > Lepetellida > Fissurellidae > Diodora > Diodora aspera. The sequence continues at coordinate 3,286 of JAUELE010177191.1, forward strand.
ACAACATACCTGAGAAAGAATTGTCATGGGCCCAGCCTTGTCAACTTCCAGAATCTCTCCATTCTTTGTTCCTACCAGGATCTTCCCATGCCCTAGAACTATGGCTCTAACAGCGGGCGATTCAGAAATGAGAATTCCACGGGAACCCTGTGCAATGGCTGCACGCTTGATGGCATAAGTTTTCAGACATCTATCAAACTGGTCATCCCACAGTCCAATGACACCATCTTTGCCACCAGTAACAAATCCCTAGAAACGTGCACCAAAAAACTCTGTAAGTTGCAAGTGGGACAATCATTTCAGCTTCTATTTGAAACAACTGGCATAAATTGTCAAAGAAAACAAAAGTGAAAACCCCATGCCCCTTTTGTTGGACAAGTGAGGTCGTAATGTTTCAATCTGATTCACTATCAATCCTTAAATCTAAAGAAACTTTGAAGCAGTTTCATTTTCAAATGTACCGTACTACAACATCATACAACTCTGAAACTTTATAAATACACACATAAAATCAAAACCATACAGATATGTACATTATATAAAAAGGTGTGAGTGAAATGGATGTTTACATTGCAGGGGACAATATTTCAGCCATAGAACAATGTGATGCGCAAAAGACACATCGGGAAAAGGGACAACACAGGATCAATAGTTAGAAAGAGAAAGCAAAAGATCCTCTTTTTAGACGGCTCTCACGTCAAGCATGAGGATACTGGGGTCCCATTCTTCTGGTGTTAGAGCGACACCCCCCGGGGTCATTATATTATATATAAAGAGTTAACATTAGCCAAGCAATTTGGTATTCAGTGAGTTACATAATTTCCCTCTTCAGAGCAAATGCAATTGAAAAAACGTTGGTTGTCTAAATGTAATACACAATACTAAAACATCATATTACCCTATCCAGAGAATGCATGGCAAATACAGGTCCTTCATGAGCCTTGACAGTTTTCTGAAGAGTGACGCCGTTCCAGACAAAAATGTTGCCATCGCTTCCCCCAGAGAAACAAACTTCCGCTGTCTTCCCGTAGGACACACACAACATGTCACACAGCTTGGCCACTTTACCCATAGTTCCTCTGTTTGAAGTAAACCCTCCACCTACAACACAAGTTGAACTTAGAAAACTCTGCTTCATCTGTGTCCGCTAATTGTAACATAGTAATTATTACCATGTTTTTGAGACTATTCACAACTTTTTATCTTTTCAAATTTAGGTGTTAACAAATTCTGGAAAAAAATCTCAAGTACTTTAATTCAAGTTTGACAGTTTTAAAGTCTATGTACATTGTGTATTTGTTTTTTAAAACTTTTACTGACAACTTTATCATCTCCTTAAATGATAATGATGTCATGCAAAATTAACATACAACTGGTACTGTGACATCCATTGTTCATTTAATGAAGTAATTAAATGCATCAATTCATAGTAAACACAGATCTACACATGGTGACTTACAGTGCATCAACCTGCAAAAACTTCTGAAAGGGAGGCAACTCCTCTTACCTGTTTGTGTCCAGAACTTGATATGTTTGACGCCCACAGTGACAAGTTTGCTGTTATCAAAAGGATTCCACTTGACAACAAAAATCTTGTCCTTATGTCCCCGAGTTGTTGCCAGTTTCTCGCCTTTCTTCCAGTCCCACACAACAACACTGTGGTTGTCGTCAAGCCCAACAGACACAAGCTTCTTTCCATCTCCTGAAACAGAAGTAAGTCAACATTATAGGCATATTTAGCCATCCATGACGATGTATAAGATGCAAACCAAGGACAGGTTTGGGAGAAACTATAGTCAGACTATTTGAAAGCAAACAGCACTCTGTTGGACTACTAAGTCTGACCGAGTGAATCGAGTCCCAAAGCCAGCAACGAAACCAATTGGATTGTGATGAAATGTGTCTGTGCTGGTTCCCGTGAAATTCTCATTTTCTCTAATATGAATGCATTTAGCTTTATTAAAGTATGTGGTGTAATTCTGCACATGCCACATGGTCTGATTATTTCTATCGTTCTCAGGGACTGTTAACTCAGAGATAATCAACCCATGTGCTGGTTATCTGATATCCAACCCCACGTGTACAAGTTTCATACACATGCCTTGCAAGGTAGATGGAAAAATTTCTAATGCATGCACGATCGTGTTGTACATATGTGAAATAACGACCAAGCCCTCAGTCGGCCACAAGATAAGTATAGGTCAGCGCCCCGCTTGAGGGTGATATGAAATTTAACGCTCGAGCCGAAGGCAAGAGCAGGTAAATTCCATATCATCCGCCGAGGGGTGGTGCTAACCGACTTACACCACGTAGCTTACTAGATACAGCCCTTTTCCTGTAATAGATTCGCCTGAAAGAAACATTGCGTGCATTTCGTGCCCGGGCTGCACATGCAGGTGGTGTATAAACGCAGGTTGATATGGAAAAAAATCAACGTGCCGAGACAATAGACATATCGTTACCTAGTGGTGTAATCTTGGCTATCGGCCTCAAAAGAGGTTGTTATTTCAACCACAGCATAAAGTGAAGAAATGCACAAATATTCCTACCTGAGAAGTCTACAGCACAAACGCCTCGCTGGTGATGTCCTTTAAGTATAGCTCCTGTTTTGAGAGTCTCTGCATCCCACACATGAATGGATGGATCTCTACCAACCTAAGGGTGAAAGATATACATCATGTAACAGCGTTGTGCCAAAATGGACATGCCCTGCAATAAATGTTTGAGCTCATACTTATGATTTCCAGATAAATACAGTAAGGATTTTGTACACAATTTCTACACACACATAGGAAGTTCAATTTACGTAAAAGATACAGCTACATTTTACCTTACTACATGAAACACTTACTGGTTTGTTCTTCTGACAGAATTACATTATGTTCCATTTGAATTCTTGGTCTATTAATAATAATAATAATGGATAGTTCTTTTATAGCCCAGTATTTCCACCTAACAGTAGGCTCAAAGCGCTTTCATATATTACCCTGGTTAACAAAAGCTGCCTTTCTGCGCCAGAAGATCATTACTCTTCAACAATTGGAGGACCAGTATCCAGTTTCAGCTGTGTCGACTGAGACAATTGGAGTAAAGTGTCTTGTCTAAGGACACAACACAGCACCGCTGTGCCGGGGACTAACCCGGGTCGCCAGATTACAAATCCGACGCTTTACTCCGCGGCCACCGCATCTATTCACACCTCTTACACTAATGACTTGCTAAATGAGCCATCATCAAACTTTAAAAATTAGTAAAGATCTTATTTCTCTCTTTCAAATTAGTTGTTGGTAGTTTCAACTGCTAATGGATACGTTTATGGCTACACAATTTCTATCACTGGAAATATTAAAATCAACCTTTATGCAATGATACTAAATTTGTCAAAGAACCACAAGGCTTCAAAACACTCTAAAACCTGCTAACTCTTTCGTTGAAATGTCAGAGCTTTGCCTTGGATGTTGTGGATGCCACCATTAAAACCAGCCACTTATTAGCAACTAGGGAATGATCCTTCATTCATAAACAACAGACTAAAGTGTTAGTACTATGTGTCGACTGGAGTACAATCAAAAATATAATTGTTGAAAGTCGTCAACAGGACACCGAAAGAGTTCAAACATGCTTGTGACGACTGAGACACTCACCTGTCCTGTTGCTACAAGATCTTTGATTGGATGAATACACAAGCACAGGATGTCATCTGTATGTTCCACGTAAAACTTCTGCTGGTTCTTCTCTTTATTGTAGACGATGCCGGCCGAGGCCACATGGTACACAATCTCCCCATTCTGAGTGTAGAACAGATTGTTACGACAATCATATCCTCGGTACCTACACAATGAAAATGATAGAGATGTGATCACACAAATATCTGTAGAGAATCACACAAAGAAAACAAAAAAGGCTTAAAACTCAGAAGAAACTAAACAAAACATGACAAGGAAAACAGACATGTGCAGACAATTTGAAAATCTCTTTCTGGTGACGGCAGTCAAGTCAGAATGTTAACTTCGGGTAACAGAATTTGAAGATATTTCATTTTTATTCACCTAAAATATGGTTAACTGGTTATAAAGGGATACATATATACCAGGGTATTTTTTGTTTTGAAATTTTTGATTAGCCCTTCTGGACAAAAATGGTAAATATTTGGTGCAAATTGGTCGACATTTCATGAGCAATTGATTAACAATCAGCTGAAATTGACTAGCAGTCAGCCGAAATTTACTAGCAACCTGCGATGCGAACCCGAAAAAAAATACCCTGTATACAAACAAGTAAAAAAAGACCATGTTTTTCTGGCTAGGTCAATCAGAATATCAGGTCACCAAATGCCCATAGTTGCAACAGTCTGTTTGATATTTAGCATCACAAGCCAGAACTTCAAACATTGTTTGTCACAAGCATATATCTAAACATACCCATGCACATATTCGAGTTTCAAGCTGTCGGTTGGTCCCCGCTTTCTTTTCTCGCCAGGCTTCATGTCAGCTCTCATCAGATGCTTGAAGTTCTTGGTGTCTTCTTTGTAAAGAGCTCTATCATATCGAACTTGTTTCTCACGTTCCAAGTCGGAATCAATCTCAGCAACGTCAGAGAGGTCCGAGTCGCTTCCCTCGCTGTTCGAGTCAACATAAGCTGAAAGTGAAAACAGACAACGTCAAGGATTCTGTACCTTTACTTTGTGTTTCCAGTAATATTTCATGTACATTTCTAAATTCATTATAATGTGAAAACCCCCAACTCTCATCGACAGAGTTGATGCTGGTGTCTTTTAATTTACGATCATCAATTTAAGTCTTGAAAACACTTGAGTTGCACTCAGTTGGTCTTTTTACAATGTATACAATCTTTCATTCATGAGGTAATATGCAGAAAAAGAAAATACAATACAAAATGAGATCAAACGAAACAACAGGCATTGAGTTACTGGGGCCTACTGTTTCAGTGAGTGAGTGACTGGATTAACGTGACTTTCGGTAATTTTTTAACCATATCGTCACGGTGGTTCCAGGGGGCTGCCATCTCCGGGCAACACGATTGCAAGTCCAGTGCAGTAGCCACTGCGCCAACCCCACGCCCTCCTACTGTTTCAAATGACACCACGTCACTCCCCAGAAGACCCAAGAGGAGGTGACAATTAACGCCAGAAAAAAACCCAAAAAGGCCATAAACTTACCATTGACAGCATCTGGGAAATCATCATCCCCTCCCCCTTCAGGCAGGAAACGCCACTGAAATACAGCATGGTCACCTCCACCAGTTGAAATGACAAAGTTACGATCAGCAGAAAAGCGAACATTTGTTACATGTGCCGAGTGTCCTACATAGCGTCTGTACTTGGCTCCTGAAATTCACGATAAAAAACATCAGCCTCCGCTATTACCATTACACTAAATATTATTGATTCAGATTTCTGGAGGTTTTTTTCTCTTAGACACATCCATGGCAGATGCAATGTGGAGTTGAAAGTTGAGTTGAATGTATGTTTTACGTTGCAAGGGCAGTATTTAAGCCATAACGCCACTGATGTGCAAATTGCACATCAAGGAAAAAGATAATTCATAAAAGTGATCAATAGAAAGAACAATTGAAAGCAAAAAATCCCAATTTTAGTCACCTTGTATGATAAGCATTGGCTTACTGGGGCCCTATTCTTTCTCATTGACTCCACGTCACTTCCTAGAAGCCTCACTTGGTGCAATGTGGAGTACTCATGGAAGAACCAAGAGCTATTTGAGTTAACTATTACTGAATTTTTAAACAAGGGAATGATTTTCATGCCAGTCTTTCAGTATCCATGTCTTTCCATGTTTCCTCTTCAAAAAGGAACAGTGGGAAGGATGGATATACATTAAAATACTGTAAACTGGGAAATTTTTGCGACCGATTAATTATTCCGAATTAAACGAGGAAGCTTCAGTCGCAAAAATATAAATCGCAAAGAATACAATGACCAAACAAGTAAGTTTATTGCTGGCAAGATGTAAACACACTGCCATAAGTCAATGTAAATAACAAGTTGCTCATCAGCCCGAATAATCATTAAACACATACAGCTCATGTATATAAATATGCAGCAAAGGAGGGTCGGGTGGTCAAGAATAATACCACATTATTAGATTCTGAAGTCGCAGCGACTTCAGTGAATTGGCCTTCCTGTGCGATTCATAGCTTTGATCAATTCTTTAATGAGTTGCTGGTCAAACCCAGTGTCAGTGCGATTGGTTCGAATCCCGGGCAGCTAAAAAATGCCACAATATCTATTGTTTAAGGAGATGTATTCTCAATAAATAATGCTGTTTATAATCACTTTCCAAATGGTCATTGAATATTTATTGTACAAACTTAACAGAAATGTAATAGTAGCCCCCTTCCCCAGTCGATTACGTTCCCTGAAATTGAAATTTTCTCCGAGATCAAATGGTTACTATAATAATTAAAAGCTCGTTTATTGCGTTGCAAAGTACATTCTGCCATTCTACATTGTGATGGCCACAATCAAAGGAAACATGTTTTACAAGGAGAGTGTGATCGCCTTTCCATGAAATAGCATAAATGACATAATCTGCTAGTCACACGTTAAACGTGACATGACTAGTATGTATAAATAGCTATATAAAGACACAAAATCATTTTAGTTCCCCTTCAGACAATGTTGGTGCTATCTAAGCCGGAAGCATGTGGCGATGTTAGCATCCTACAATACTGTCCTCACGAAATGCCAATGATAAGTCTCTGACGTAGTGCCCTTTTAGCCATAAACCACATGGATGAACATCATCCTTAAGGTGTATTTTTAGAGCATAATCTCAGAGAAAACATCACCGTTCGGGAAAATCCCCCACGCTTCGACTGCTTGGTAAGTAATACAGACCAGGGGGAGAGATTAATCAACAAGTGGGTCATGCTGACAGGTAACGTAAAGACATAAACTACCATGTTTATTAGGCACACACACCAAAGGATGAATCCAGGATTTGCATGAGGCTTTGGGCGGCACAACACATTTCCTGAAAGATATAATTTTCTTGGGAGCTCCCGGGGCATGCTCCTCCAGCGGAAAATGTTTAAATATCAGCATGCAACATGGTGCAAGTTAGCAGAAAAATTAACAGCGATGAGCTGAAGGGAGGGTGGCGCAACGGCCAATGTTCGAGCCTGAATGTATAGAGGGTTGGCGGAGGACATCAAATATTTATCGCTGGATTCATATCCTTGAAATGAAGAATGGTTATATTATACTCTTCCAAAAAAGGAGGGGATATTGAAATTGCAAGGTCAATAAAAAATATTAATATTAATTAATGATATTAATTGGTCCAAAAACTTATGGTATCTTTACAAAGATACCATTTGAGTAAACAATTCACTCGATATTTCAGTACCTAAACAGTTTCTCTTGCTGTCATGGTCCGTGAAAGAAGCAATAGGCAAGACAAGGAAATTGAGAGTTGACATTTTTGCGTCAATAGTGCGTAATGCCCCCGTTATTATGCCACTCATTTATTCGTTCAGGGACCGTGCGTATGAGTTCACCTATGGTAATTGTATGCAGTCTGTCCCATTCTTACATCAACGACTGGCCAAGTTCATCTAGCGTGACTGGTGGCATTTCACGTTGAAGGAAAGGTCAGGGCTCATTGCTGGCCATGGCATCCTATTGATATTGGGCCGTTAAAGGTGGTTAGTGACTATTCTTGCACGGTGAGTACAGCGTTGTCGTCCTGAAAGACAGAACGCCGCCCTTTATGCCGTGCAAACGGGACAACATAGGGTGTCAGTTTATTGTCTCGATAGTACTGGCCAGGGACTCTTCCTTGCACGATATAGAGTGGGGTTCGGTTAGTCATACTGATCCCACCCCACACCATAACAGACCCACCACCAAATCTGTCATGCTGCCTCAGGTTAACATGTCATGACGTCGACCACGCCTATCAAAGAAGTCTAAAGTGCACCGGAACACATCCGAGAACATTACACGTAACCACCGACGATTTCTCGTGTTCCTGCGTTGTGTACACCATTTGCGTATGTTGGCAATGTGACGATTGGTTAATGATGGCGCTATACGAGGCCGTCTTACATGAAGATGGGCATCGTGTAGACCATTTCTAATTGTCTGACCTGTCACACGGACATCAGTAGCCTGGTGTATATTTGCAGCAATCTGATTTGCTGTTTGAGTGCGATTTCTCAGAGCATGGTTACGAATCAACCTATCCTGAGCTCTTTTTGTTGATCTAGTTAGCCCTGAACGGCGTCGATCATCAAGAAGATCGGTTTGCCTTCATAATCAGCTGATCACAGACTGGGAAACATTGAAAAAATTGGCAACCTCAGACTGACGGCTGCCAATTTCAAGCATACCAATTACTCGTAGACGTTCAGCACGTTGGAGACTTCGTATTGCCAAAAAAACAATCAAAGGATGTCTCAGATAGACAAAATCAACAAAGGATTACAGTCAGAAACTATCAGAATGAAAGAAATCTCGATCACAAAGGAATATATGACCTGTCTCTAAAGTGTCAAATTCGCATGTGCTCCCCGGTCACGTGTTCGGGATTTCCACGTGCTGTACGTGCGCACCATTGGCTGCGTTTTGGTTCTCTCTTGTAGAGCAATTCATGTTATCTTTATCGCAGTCGGTGACTGTTTCCACAACACAAAAATTGATTTTCCATTCCTTTATCAAATGATAGAGCCAGAATTCACCAGAAAGATTACTTAGTGTGGAGTTACGCATTTCTACGGCGCATTCATAGGATTGTGTTGAGTTTCGCTTATTTCTGTTTCCTGTCAAGACAATTTTTAACAGAACGATGCAGTCAGAATACAAACGAAATTTTAGTTATCGACGAGGTGAGCAGATAAACAACTCGACGTCAGTAGAAACATGAGCTTCACCCGTTTCCGTTTTTATGTCATGTCAAATGTTTTAGGTTACCTGATCAGCGGGAATAAACAAGTGCTGAAATCAGAAAAGTGTGCTGCGCGTGCGTGTGTATGTCTCATGTATAATGTCTTTAATCATAATCTAATACAAATCATCAAAAGCTCCAATGTGTGTGGATGTAGAAGTAGGATTGTTGTAAATCTTGATATTATTTGAAAATGTATACGTACCTTAAATATTTTGCTGATAATGTTGAAATCTTGTGTAGTTTCGCCATTTAAAGACTATCGATGCTAGATGAATGTACAATGTGGCCCCTTAATGTGACGCTGTATTTATATTAGATCTTACCGGCTTAAAAATAAGACATTATTTGTCATAATTGTCATACCTTCTCCTTGAAAAATGATAAAATTCTAAGATTTAAGAAAGTGGAACACAGAATAACACAAGGAGCTGTCATTTATTTGATGCAGTATGTAAGATAAGTGTGTTATTCCAGAAAGAACTAGATCCAATGACAGACAAAATAGTTTTTCGACGATGTAAGTGACATCGTGAAGCCTGCTCAAGTGTTGGCAATGACAAGACATACACCTGGGAATCTCAGTCTGTCATGGTTGCGGACATTGAAATGCGGACTTTTGTAAGCGTTTTCTGTCTGTAGACTTAAGAAAAGGGTGATAACATAGAACAGGAACGTCAATACTGATATTGACAGCATCACTGTATTTATTATATTGTATTTTTCTACGGCCAACAAATACTTCAGTTCTTGGTCTGCACATAATGTTTCTAGCCAGGCCGGGGCGAATTCAGGATTTGTGTAAAGAGGCTAGGGAGGGCAGAACATACATCTAGTTCATGAAATATATAGTTTTCTTTGAAGGTTCCTGAGAAAGTTACCGGGAAAGTTTTGAAAAATTAACATGCACAATGGTTCAGTCTCAGTCCGTTTCACTAGCTTTCATATTGTTCGGGTTAATTTGATCCTAACATGGCAAACTAGATTAAAAGGGCCAGTTTAAGGTGTTTTTAATTATCTTCAACGGATGTATCCCTAGCCATACCAATTTGTAATTTACTTATTGTCTGCATGTGGTGTTAGTCCTGGAAATAAACGAGCAGTAGGTGCAATCAAGAGTGAGTGAGTGAGCTAAATGGAGTTTTACATTGCAGGGGGCAATATGTCAGTCATAGCGCAATGTGATGTGCAAGAGGCTGATCAGGAAAAGGGACAACACAGGATCGATCTAGTAAGAGAGAGAAAACAAAAGATCCCCATTTTAGTCGCCTTGTACGACAAGCATTGGGTTACTGAGGCGCTATTGTATCTAAGTGACACCACGTCACAAACGGAAGCCCCACGGGGTGTGAAATAAAGATCAGTCATGATATCGGCTCCATCGTGGATCTTATCCTGTTTCGTTGTAACCAAGCCTAAATTGTTTATACGAGA
>JAUELE010177294.1:0-13643 GCA_031471655.1 Diodora aspera
GGGTGGGGAGGGACGGTACTGTAAGTATTGGGAGAAGACAATCTTGTTTTAGAGGAAGAGAGCTGTCATGACCTGCTTCAGAATGATACCATTACACAGTCTGCCCAAGTGAGATTGGGGGGGGTGACAATTGCTATTGAGGGTTTGGGAGGTAGTGTTAAGTGTTTGAAGAAAACAAATTTCATCTCAGGAAGAGAGCTGTTTGTCTATGTAGCAGTGATGTAGTCTCATAAATGTATACCCCTGATTAACAGAAATTGGCCACCCTCCAACGAGGGAATGTTGATGCACAGTTGCAGTTTATTCGTATAATTTGCGTTCCTAATCTGATGTTCTTGAGAAAATTCTGTGTTTGAATAAATTTGTCTGAATTCAAGGATTCTGATACAAATTTGTGTTGAATTGACAGACATCGAGCCATCAACCTGTTCTTGAAATCCTACAAGATTCTTTGGCTGGAGACGGAAGAACGGGATAAGAACATTCTCATCACAGATCTCACGGTGAGTGTAAATTATAACTGGATTCCATGTTCAGTTGAACTCTTGTTGGTTAGTGAGGTCATCGTATATGTTTTTAGTTACAGACAGAAGAAAAACCAGATGTTTTGTCTTCTCCACAGAAACTATTTTAGACAAGGTGTTTGCTCTTAGGAAAGATATGGAGGGAAATATTATTGACCATAAAAGTTTTGAGTTCCCTCATTTGTTTTATGTCTTCCCAACAGCGAACATGCTTCTGTAATCAATGGAAATTTTCATTGAATGAATAGATCTTTGTAGGAGAGAAACACATTTAGCGTTGTGTAAGGATTATGAATATGTTTACAAGGAGGATATACCAATTGTTCATTGGCAGTGCACCATTGGTTGATATTTTGTTATTCGTCACCCCTTAGTATGTGGGATGCGATCCTTTTTTCACCCTTTTTAGTGCAGTGGTTAGCATGTCGGCCCAGTAATGTGCCAGTGCCACCTGGGTATCTTTCAACCCAAAGATTGTCCCCTGATGTGATGTAGGTGTCACTGTGGTGAAATGGTTGAAAGATTACCAAAAACATGTTAAAATCCAAAATCACTCTTTGTTTGACAGCAGCAGTGGTTTTATCATGTAACTGATTTTCTTCAGGAAAAGGGTGAAAAGGAAGAAGAAGGGGAGAAGAAAGAAGACGAAGAACAGAAGCCCGACTCTCTGTCACAACTTATAACTTGTCTGAGTCGTGCGGCCACCAAGGAACAGCAGAGCAGTCTCCCAGACGACCCACTCTACATGGCTTATGCAGAGATCATGAGCAAGGTACGTAGAACTTTCACAACCCACTCTACATGGCTTATGCAGAGATAATGAGCAAGGTACGTAGAACTTGCACACTGGAAACTATTTCATGGCTTACAGGGTACATCAAATGCAAAAACAAGTTGGATCAAACGCGCAATATGAGATCATGGACTCATGAGTGCAACACGTGTTGTTCAGAGCTACAGAGTCTCATAGCTTCACTGAGTAATAACTCATGGTTTCATTGCCTCAGTACAAGGATGGGGGGGAGCTACAGTCCAGTCAAATTTGTTCAGTCCAGACAAATTTACGAGAGGTAACATTGGACAATATGCAGTTTGCAGGTGGTAGTGCTGCAAGCAGTCTTTGTAAGCAGTAGTAAAATATATTTGATATTGGTTTAATTTCTAGTTTCTAAGAGTCCACTGTGCTTTAGAGACAGACAAAGTGTATAATTTGTGGGTCAAAGGTCTATTGATGAGTTATTACCTGATGTTGGCTGAGCCAGCAAAATAGTTAGTCCTGCAAGGCTTTGGAATCCAGGAAGTCGGTAAATCAGTAGTGTATGTATCTGTATTGTATATAATCTGATGCAGTTCATGTATTTCAGATTATCTTTTAGTGCTGTGCTTGCTGTAAGAGTCGTCTATAATGGGGATCTTTTGCTTTCTCTTTCTTACTGTTGATCCTGTGTTGTCCCTTTTCCTGATGTGCCTCTTGCACATCGCATTGCGCTATGGCTGAAATATTGTCCCCTGCAGTGTAAAAAATCCATTTCATTTACTTACTCTTTTAGTGTTGTGCAATAATCTATTCCATGAAAAAATGCATATAACTTTGTGTACAGAGCTGTAGTGGGGAGGATGAGGATGACGATGATGATGGCGGTGAAGACGAAGGCCCTGGACCCTCATTCGAGGTGAGATTATGCTTTGACGATTTCTTTTTCCATGCACGCTTTTGCTGATGTTATGTATTTCTATTGTTAGAGGTGAAAATAAATTGATCATACGTATTATTAATTGCTTCATCAGGCCTACCATATGATATACAGCATCATTAACCAATATTACTGTAATGAAAAACAATCGGCAAGCATCTTGAAATCATGAATCTCGCAACCAGTGGTGCCAGTGCATGCGCTGAGCTCCGACAGACGTCGTTAACAATGTTGTAAGAACAAATCATGTCGGTTGGTTAGCAAAAACCTTCATTTTTGACACCACGAAGGGGCATGCTCTAAGTGCTCCACATTATTACCTTGGTCTATCGGAAGATAATGACATGTCTGTTTATGAATGGGGACATGAGATATGTGTTTGATACATTGGTAAAATGAGTCTCTCACTATTCCAAAATGATTTAATCTCCCCAAAACAAATAATTCTTTACAACCAGCCACTTTTCGACTACAGCATGAGTTCAACCTTGACAAAAACATCACTTATACTTCTTGTTGAGCACCTGGCAAGCCATGTGAAATTGTGTAGATTCATTATTCATACAGTATATACAGTGGTTGGCATCTCTGATTTCCAAAAATAGTTAATCACTTGTTTAAGATGCAGTTTAAACCATTCGGACTGAAAAAATGCGTTCACTTTTTGTAGATGATTTAAATGTAGATCGTCCTGTTGCGGGATGCACAGTTTGGCATTTCATACATTGCTCTTAACATTACATGTTCTGTGCTTTTGAATGCAGTCATGTTTGTCAATGATGCTCTTTCCATGCATATGGTATCATCTTCTAGGTCTTCTAGGCAGATTTGTTTGGTAGGCCTGTTCACGCTATAAGTTTTTAAGTCATCAATTATTGTATCGGAAGGTAACTCGCGAAGATTGTTGTTAGTGGCAATATTGTATTTCACAGTTTAACTGTAGCCTTACTTCTATATGCGTTATTTCGTATCATTTATCTTGTGTATATATGTATGATTTTGTTTGCATTTGATTTATACATCATTTAAATATATGTCCTCAAATTGGATATTGCTGGTTTGAGTTTGTAACTGGTATGAATTTAAAATCATTTTACTAATTTATTATTTTATTTGGATTGTGTGAATAAGTGTTGCACATAATTCAGAAGTTTTGCTAAGATTTTAATAAAAACTGTTATAGATGGTGTAGAAGTTACCTTGAATTCTTGTTTGCATTGTTTTAGTTGGCATGCATATTACGATAAATTTTCTGTCATAATTTTTTGTTCAGAAATGAACATATTTTGTTAAAACAAATCTTTGTTTCTCCTTTTACCGGAGAGCAATACTGTGCATCGTGCACAATATTAGCAACTTACAGGAACTAACACAGATGCTTTCACTAATATTATCAAAACAAATGAAAATGTGAAATTATGAATATTTTTTCTTGAAGATTAAATTAATGGATCAGTCAAAATTGCAATTGCTTCTGTGCGTAAATGTTTGAGGTGTTATTTTTGCTGTTTGCATCAGATCAAATTGGACTTGTTGAAGGTACTGCAACATACCACGCTGTCACTGTTAAAAGCTGTATTGTTTTATGTTGTACGGTATTTGTGCTAGAAGTACACATAGACATATTATGGGTATAGCTTAGATCTCTCAGAACTCTGCCGTTGGTGTAAATTTGACCACAAAAATGTGATTTAGATCTATCGTCTGTGTTGCCAGTACACTCTACTAAAATAACTAAGAAAACGAATGTTAAGATCATATCTAGACCTATCTGATCTACTGGGCACTGTTAAGTACAGACATTGGTCAAAACAGTATTTTAGTTTTCGATAGCTCAACCAAACCTAATTTTTATCATAGCAAGGCCAAACCTAATTTTTACCACAACACAACCAAACCTAGTTTTTAAGATAACTCAACCAAACCTAGTTTTTAAGATAACTCAACTAAACCTAGTTTTTAAGATAACTCAACTAAACCTAGTTTTTACCGTAACTCAACCAAACGTAGTTTGTGTGAGGTCCTATGATTTTTGAAAATACATGTAAATTAAAAATACTTAGTCAATGTACAAACCCTCATTCCGGGGAGTCTGCAACTTGAAACAGGGCATATTTGTGGGGCCACATTTTTACATTTTAACTGAACCGCATTTGTAGAATTGGCCATTAATATTGATTCTAAAGGTCAACCGGTTACAAAATCTTTATTAAATTTCTTATGCCGTCATTGTAGAGTGTACGAGGCAACATTGATGATAGTTTGTGATATATATTTGGGTATTTCTTTATCAGTTAAACTGTAGTAGAAATAGAAATATGCTCCAATAGGCATGACTTAGAACAAGACTCTTTTTCCTTATTAATGGCAAAACAAATTGATTTAAAGCAAGCTTATGTTTTGTCAGACATATTCGAAATCTTATTTTATGAATGGTGACTTTCTGTGGGAAATGTTTTTAAACATACAAATATAAAACATGATAATCATTTTGAAAACCTATCCCATCTCTCTAAGGATATCTCAAGGCCCACTTGAGACCTAACAGCTACTGTATTTCTTCTAATAAGCTTCAGGTCTGGAGCTCTTACTAATGTGAGTGCCAGGCCTCTAATAAGTGCCTGGTTAGAAGTAGTTTCTCCCTGTATAAACAGACGAGGCAATTAATAGTTCCTAATCGACACTTCCTGTCAAAAGACCACATGGCTCGAATCCAAGAATACAGCCTTACTGTGATAATGCCTCACTGAAGTTTGTGCTTTCAAAGTAAAAAAGTGTTTGTTTCATGGGAAATTTGTGCTTCATAGTTATTTTTGACACTGGTTGGAGACATGTAGTTTTTTCTGAACCTTCAAACATCGTTAGATTTTTTGCAACCTCTAAAAAACATTATTTTGTTCCTCGGTTTTGCATCATTGTTTTTGTTTGGCAATACAGTTACATTGTGCTATCATGAAAAAAGGTCCCAAACAATAAGCCTTGGGCCTCAATTACGTAGATGCCGGGGTATTCATTAAGGACAGCTAGGGCCCCAAGTACCGAGATGCTTATTGGAGGAAATATGGTATCTTCTCTAAAATTGCATTTTGATGTGCAAACTGGTCAAGGAAATTGTCATGTTTTGTTGTTATATAATACTTGAATTGTGTTTGTAAGTATATGTAGATATATAATAGTGGTCAGGTGTATATTAATCAACTAAGTTATAAGTATGGGATCTGTGTGTGAGACTCTTGGTCAGTCTTCCCCCAAGTGTAGTGTCCCCCTGCTTCACCTCCCAGACTCCTTGCACTCATATGTAATCATACCTGATAGCCTTTGTACCTGCACTTGGTGATAGTCGCCCCCCTCTTCTAGTAGTTTGGTGATGTAGCTTCTAGCGTCTGTAGAGCTGGCGGCCTGAGTGTCTGTGTTAGATGCCATTGTCTTGTTATGCACTGTAAAGGATAAATTGGCGCACTAAATCTTGCTCCTCAAGCCTTCTATATTCATAGCTGTATAATTCAGTCCAGAACTAATATAAATGATGAATATAGTTGAAATATATTTCTACCTTTCATTTTAAATTGGGTGTTAAAAAAGTGGTATTTGAATTAAATTTTCTCCATCAAAAGAAGAAAACATCCCAAGGGAGGGTTAAGTATTTAATATTTCCCAATAATCTTTTCACTAGATTTTAATGGAATGGATATGGATAGATATATCTGCAGCATGATATTAATTCTGCCTGGTGTGGAGATATGTTCACAAAAAGTTTGAGTAGATAGTGTTTGGAAAAGTACTGAGTGAGATTCACGGTAGATTTAGTAACTTCCTGATCTTAGGATTTGAAACAGGTGTTTCAGTTTTACTGTACACTCACTAACCTCACTAACTGGATAGGTTTTAAAGAGTTCTGTTGTACACTGAAGTTAACTGTTTGAATTGTTGTCAATCAGGAACAAGAGATGGAGAAGCAACAGTTGCTGTCGGAGCAGTCACGCTTGGCTGATCGGGGTGCGGCAGAGATGGTGCTGTTGTACATGGGCGCCAGCAGAGGTAAGCTAGCAACCGGAAATTCCGAGAATGATCTCTCCTGCGTGCCAATAAAAGTGTGACCTGACATTGGTTTCCGATGATGCAACCCTTGACACAACTAGAAGACTTCCTCATATGAAACTACTCCATTGAATTAACGGAAGGAACTCTATCACAAAGAGAATTTGAACCCCAACAACCTTCTGCTTTTCGGGATCAACTAAAACCGGGATCATGTGAAGTCACTTTCTTGCTGTTGATATCATACCCCGTGGGGCTTCCGGGGAGTGATGTGGTGTCACTTTGATAGAATAGGGCCTCGGTAACCCAATGCTTGTCGTACAATGCGACTAAAATGGGGATCTTTTGCTTTCACTTTGCTTTCTATTGATCCCTTTTATGAACTGTCTTTTCGCTCAATATTGCTCTTGCAACGTTAAGCATCATTTCAACTCAACTGTTTATCTTTTTCAATTGTGGTCTACCTCTGTAATAATATTAAGTCTTGTATAATGTGCAATAATCCAAACCATAAATGTTGCACATTGAGCTTAAGAAGTGTACAAACTGACAGTTTTATAGGTCAAAGTATTTCTTGAAGAAATAGGTCTTCAGGAAACTATCTGGAGTAGGACATTGTTTGAGAATATTTGGGTGCTATAGTATGAACTTGCTGCTGTAATATCAATGCACATGCAGTAATTTTCCCCAATTTTTGTGGAGTGATACTCAGTGTGTGAGAGGTCATTTTTTGGTCTTACCAAAAGTAGATGGAAAGAGCTGACTGTGAGATTGCTTTTTGATCACAGGAGGGCTTGGACCGATGGTGACGAACACGATCGAGCTAGGCATTTCCTTGCTAAGGGGAGGTAATGTGGATGTTCAGAAGAGGATGCTGCAGCACCTGAAGGACAAGAAAGATGTTGCCTTCTTCTCATCCATGGCAGGACTCATGCAGCAGTGCAGGTACTCTATGGAATGAACTCCTGCCTGGGAACCTCTATTCTGGCTGGGGAGGGGGGGGGGGAGCACGAGATGGTGCAGTTGTTAGCATGTCGGCCAGTGGCCAATTAACTACCACCTTGATCCCTAGAGCCAACGTTAGTAAGGCTCTCCGTGACCTTCGCCCGACCCCTAGGCTTACCCCGGTTTGAGCCTGGAGATTGAACCCTGACACCAGTGTGATTTGGTGACACAGTGGTGATGTGGTTGAAAGATTGCTCAAAACCATGTAAAATCCAAAATGACTCACTCACTTCCAGAAATGTCATGTTATCTTGCACTGATGTTATCTTGTTCGTAGATTTGCCTCTATGAGATAAGAACAAAAATTGCTACATGTCCACATTCCAGTACGAAATAATACTTGACACGTGTAGTTTGTGGTTGGACAGTTTTTAATCCAATGGTGTAAAGTTCAGTAAAGGCGATAGTGACCTTTCATTAAGATGACACAATGAAATCATTTCCCTCTGTCCAGTAATGGACCCTTTGAATTGAGGAATTAACATTCATGTAATTGTGGCGGTCTCATTTGAAATATGTCGTTCACCTTTCATCAAATTTCTTTTCCTCCCAAGTGTCCTTGACCTTGATGCATTTGAACGTACAAACAAGGCAGAAGGTCTGGGCATGAGCACAGATGCGAGTGCAGGAGACGCCAGTGATGCAGAATTCACCTGCAAGCTGTTCCGCTTCCTGCAATTGATGTGCGAGGGTCACAACCTGGAGTTCCAGAACTATCTCCGTACACAGGCGGGCAACACCACCACTGTCAATATCATCATCTGCACGGTCGACTATCTGCTCCGCCTCCAGGTAACTTATATAAAGGACACTCTTGGATACATTTTGTTGATACAGTTTAACAGTTTATATACCTTGCAGTTGAATAAATCCAGCTTGGCAAGGGTTAATTTTCCCCATTAACGGACAGATCTTGAATGTGTGCTCTCACTATGGAATAAGAATAAGAATTTTGTTAGTTTTAGGGTTCTAATTTAAAATCCAAATTAAATGTTTTAGTTTTAACACTAACTCACACACCAGTGTTACTTATTTCAGGAGTCTATAATGGACTTCTACTGGCACTACTCTGGGAAAGATGTAATTGATGCAGCTGGTAAAGAGAACTTCTGTCGGGCTATTGTCGTAGCCAAACAGGTCTTCTGTACCCTCTCTGAGTATATCCAGGTAAGAATTATAGCTGGCTGTGAACCCCACCTCGAGTCACTCTGAAATACCAGGTTGGACTACCAGGAGTTATTTGCCCTTGCTTCATTACATCTTGGACATGATTGGAGGGTTGCCATTGCAGGGGAGGTAACTCTGCCATTGTGGACTACTTTCAAATCCCGAGTTATGAGCCCTTATGCATGAGCTGGTAGTAAGCCCGTAGCGTGGAAGTAAGTGGCAACATCGGAAGTAATTTATGGTTGAGCTCTACGGGAAGCATGAGCGTCTACTTCCATCGTTCGCTACTACCAGCTCATGCATACGGGCCCTGGTCTTTAATCTTCCAAAATGAAAATACAATTTTAGTTTATGAACAGGAAAAACAAAACAAAAACTTCTCATGGTTGAAGTTTCAAATTTAATTCACAATTTCTTAGATCAAGTCCATGTTATATTTTGGAAAATCATTCCCAGGGAAGGATGCGTTTTGGACATTGATCTTCAAAATCTGAGCATGCTTTTGAACAAAATACAAAGTACATAAATATATCGGAAAGAAATACTGGTGTATGTGTTGTAGATTTATTTCCATTAAGCAGCAAATGCAAGCTGGGACAGGCCAAAATGGCAGACACAGACTAGATGTTGCCAAAACATTTATTTAGTTGTGAATGGATCTCGATTATGGAGATTGTTGAAAAAAGAATTGGTGAGTAAGATGGGTCAGTTGAACCAAAACTTTCCCTGTGAATGACTTGAAGCAGGTTTTACGGGATGCAGTATTTCGCGTCCAGTACCCCAGTTTTTACATTGGGTACCCAATTGTTGATTTAGTAATTTAAAAAAAACCCCGTATAGATCTACAGTTCTGTCATTATAATGACATGTGAACATTTCCACATCTGTAAATAGCATCTACTGAATTGAACATGGCAATTACTGAAACTTGGACCCATATTTCTTACCTTGGGACCCTTAAACATAGATATTATGAGTCCCCTGGACCCACATAAATACTTGCTAGGGTAAAACTCTGTTTGAAGTCTTCAAGAATGAAATTGAACTCTCTGAACACTACATTGAATTAACAATGTTGGAAAAACCTGCCTGTTCAAGTGCTTGTGATTGGCTAAAATTGTGTCTGGCAAAGAGCTTCTGTCAGGTTTGTTCAGAGAAATGGGGAGGATATTCAAACACTGGAATTTTTAGAAAATTACATGAACATTAATGATTTTGCCACTTCAAAGATGATCTTTCTTCCGTTGTTCAGGGTCCCTGTTCTCTCAATCAGCTGGCTCTGGCACACAGCAGACTGTGGGACGCCGTGGGAGGCTTCCTCTACATCTTTTCTCACATGCAGGACAAACTATCAAAGGTATGTTAATTATTTAAACATGTTTCTGCTTGATAGTCGTTTAAAAATTTTAATTACGTGTTGAGATTTTTAGCTCTATTCTCTAAAATCTTATGTACTATCTTTTGTCGACAGTGTGCATCTTGTAGATCACATTTTGACTGAAATATTGCGCTTTATTGCAACATAAAACATCATTTTAACCTTGTGCAGATGTTAGTATGGCTGAAAAATTGCAGAAACCATATTAAATACAAGATCCTTGCTCACTCCAGCGGTCAGCTCTTACTGTTGTTTAGCTTGGTGATGGAATTCCTGATGTTTCGACGATATGTGTAATTGACAAAACTCTGAAACACATGTGTTTCGACATCATCACAAATACTGATGAACTCTGCAGTACTGCCAGTAGTGAGATAATAATGAGGTACCTACAGGAGGATCCGTTCTGCGTTTGGCAATTTTCTTGCACTTTGCGGGCAGCTGGGGGTGTATGATTAGTTGACGTAGTTGTATTTGCAGCAGTAGTTGTAGTTAACTAAAAGAACTGTAGGAGATATCAAATAAAAATTAAGCAAACCGTTAACAATCGATGCCTACGTAATAGTTTTAATTAGACAAAGAGTCTATTCATACTATAGTGAGACATTTGATGACAGATTTAACTGTTCCGTAAATGTAAGCAGACCATAATATATTTTCTGTGACCTATCGAAAATGATCACTTCTGTCCAAAAGGATATTCACCACAAAGAGTCAAACTCGTTAGTATCATGTAAAACGCCCTCTGTTGGCAAGACGAGCACGGATTCCACGTGTACCATGTGCATGGTGTGTTGTTAGTGGTGGTGGTATTAGTAGTAGTAGTACCGGTACATGTTGTAGTAGCAGTAGCAGTATAGTAACGGAGTGCTGATCAAGGATGCTGTTGTGTGTTGTAGGACCCTGATCAGCTGGACCTGCTTCGGGAGTTCATGAAGCTGCAGAAGGAGATGATGATCATGCTGCTGTCCATGCTGGAAGGTAAGGGGAGACAATCCAGTCACCGGAAGGTGGTGCCACCTTGGCCTGGGAAAAACACAATGAATTTTATTTTATTTTTTCCACAATTTTTATTCACATAGTCCGTGTTACATGCATAGCCAGACATGTCCAGGGGTACAATGCCTGGTTGTAAGTGTTAAATGTATACAAACATTTACACTTTACATTGGTTTAGAGGTTACAGACTAGGAACAATTAAGTCCAGGTGATTCTGTGTATTTAGGAGATTTTTTTGTTTGCATTGAACAAATTGTGGTACATCATCCACTTTTCATAAAACTTGGCTTGAAAATACACTGATTAATGTGCTGCTGCAGCTTAGTGGGGCAAATCTCCTTCAGAATCAGGCCCAACACTGATGACATAAGTGACACAATGATGTAACAGAAATATTACTGAAAATTTTATGCTGATAGAATTATTGTTTCTCCCCAGGTAACGTGATGAACGGGCCAATCGGAAAACAGATGGTGGACACACTGGTTGAGTCGTCAAGCAATGTTGAGGTCAGAATTACGAGTTACTTAATTATTTCTTTGTCCATTTATTCTTTTGAAACTAAATTATAATGACATCAAGATTGCATGAAAAAAGGAGATGCACATTCACATCATATTTCATCTTATAATTGTTGTGGTAGTGCCAACTAAGTGGTTTATCAGCCTTTATGTTTAGTTTTGAATCTGGCCCAATCGGTGTTCAGCTTACTTTAGTGTCTGTACTCATTGGCGTATTAGCCGCACATGCACTTAGCCGCACATATGCCCATGTCTTTATTGTAGTGATGTAGCTGAAAGATTGCAGATTTTTTGTTAAAAAATTCAATAGCAATAATGACAATACTATCAACTCTGTTTCAGATGATCCTGAAATTCTTTGACATATTCCTGAAGATGAAGGATCTTACAACTTCGGAAGCATTCTTGGTGAGAAATGTATTCATTTAAGTATATGGGGAAAATTGCTGCTTAAATTGCTTTGGCTTCATACAACAGCACTAGTGATTCATTCCACCAATGGAATGTATCTTGCCTTGTGATGACTGTATATGGCTTCCTCGAAGTCCAGGGCGTATATGACTCTGCTAATATGCCCTGGATGTATTCCTATTCACCATAGTCGTAGTGTATGTATGGACAAATCTGCTAAATATAGACGACCAATGAAATGTCGCATTCGCTGCACGAGAAACACATAACGTCTTTAATGCCACATGATTGGACACAAGCTTTCACTGTTGAAACTTCACTGATTGGTCAAAACCCCTGCCTCAAGACAATCATCGTGAATAGGAGTGATTGCAGGGCATATGACGGACGTTGGAGTTCAAGAATGACAACTGGGCAGTTTCAACTCATTTGTTATACAAAGATTTATAAAACAATATTTTGACAAAAACCACCCAAACTGTTTTGGAGTCTCTGTTTACTTGTAACGTCTGGGTTAACAGCGGAAATCTGATTATGCAGTAATTTGGAGAGAAGTTTCAGTACAGATTTAGACATTTACCTATCATACTAATCATGTGACCTTCATTGCTTTGTTTAATGCTGCATAAAGGAATTTGATACAAATCATGATGGGTACATATCTGCTAAAGAGTTCCGCAAGGCTATGGACAGCCAGAAGGCATATACACGGTTTGTATTCCTCCAGTTTCTGCATCACTTTCCACCAGCTTGTAGTTCAATAAAAGTGTGAATAAGATGGCTGGAAAACTATCAGCTCTAAAGACCTTCAATTTAACGTTTCTCATAAGGTCTTCAAAATTATGTAGAAATGTTTTCTAAAAAGCTTCCAAAAATTATAAAAAACCATTTTGAATTATAACCAATAATTATTAACCAATCAGTTCAGAGTATAGTCTTCACTGTCAGCTTATGATCTGGCCAATCATATTCACACTTTATATTTTCTGCTGCTGGTAAAATGCATTCTTATGAAAAGTCCTTGTTGATGTTAATTGTGTCTGTTTATAGGAGTTTGATACAAATAATGATGGTTGGATATCACATAAAGAATTCCGACGAGCCCTTGAGGCTCAAAAGTTCTACTCGGAGTAAGTGGGCATGTGTGTGGGACTTTGAGAGTGATTTTATTTCCTTGCGTGAAACATCACCCTGCAAGTGCTTACCATACTATATTGATAATCACAGGTCAATATTCCATGATATTTTTTTGGGGCAATTTCTCAATTAATATACATTTTTTTCCTTACTATTTAAATGCAATAATCCTAATAGAACAGATTTTGGGTCACATGTTGGCGCTGCTTATGTGATTCCTTGCTACTCTATTTAAACCAGTGTCTCCATTTAAAGTTGGATATGTCATCAAATTCAATGGTTTCTTGTCAAGAAACATCCGGAACGATAAATATACATAAAAATATATGCGTACCACAATGGTACATGTATTAATGTTATCATTTTACATGCGCTGCAATATTCATTTGTATTTTAAGACCCCAGGGTGAAAAACTAAGACAAAGTACATATGCCAACTTTCAATCAATCTTGTTGTGTACATTGTTACATTTCACTTCCAATCATTTTTCCTACAGTTTATGTTGTTTATTTAGCACAGAATGCACCAAACGTTTCGTGCTTGGGAACACATATCCAACTTTTATGTTTTAAGACTATTAACAGGTTCCTCAAACCAGTTGGTTTTTCGACTTTTGCTAATCTTTTACCCTGGCAACTGCAGATAACGTGCTGTCCATCTTAATCTTTGAACTATAACCCCCACTACTGTCACCACAACCCCACTACTGTCACCACAACCCCCGCTACTGTCACCACAACTACCACTACTGTCACCACAACTACCACT
>JAUELE010177397.1:0-13641 GCA_031471655.1 Diodora aspera
CACCCGCAGCAAACTGCAATGTCCTGGGCATAGAGAGTCGGTGTGAGCTTACCCGATATACATATGGTCGTCTTTTTGACTTCATAAGTATATTGGACAATGTAATATACTCTCTCAAAAAAGAAACGCATATTGAAAATTGCATTTTGTTATCAGCTGTACATGAACAGGATTAATCTTTTAGGAAATTTTTTATTTGTTTATTAAATATATGATGTATCTTACGTAAAAGTTCATATCCAGCCACAGCTGTTACAGCACGATGTTGAACTTATCCCAAATCGCACAATTCACATGCAATGCAAGTGAAACTTGGGGATCACATTTATGCATAAATTGCTATAAAAGATCGATCACTGTCTTTGTATTATTCATTTTTTTTCGAGTTTCCGAATAGAGCAAAATGCTACGATTGAGCGGCACCAATCGAAATATCGCCATCGGTCGCCTTGAAACACGGGAATTCAAGTTAACAGTCGACTGTCGAATGAATGTTCATCAAAGCACGATTTCTCGTCTGTTGGTGTACAATATCGCCAGCAGAACTCGGTGGAAGATCGATCTAGGAGTGGACGATCTCGTGTAACCACTCCAGCACAAGAGCGCTACATCCGGGTACATCATCTGCGTCATCGGACAGCTACACCGACCAGCACTGCCAGTCATATACCCGGATTGAGAAAAGTGTCGGCACTAATAGACTCCGATAGGCATGATTAAGAGCCAGAAGACCGTACTGCGACAGCAACATCGCCAACGTCGCGTCTGATGTTGCACCAACGTTCAGCCCTGGCAAACTGGCAACTGGCGTCGAATCTGGTTCAGCGATGAATCACGATTCCTGCCTGAGCGACTCGACGGAAGACTGAGGGTGTTCAGACGCCGCAATGAACGTTTTGCCAACGCCTGCGTGGCGGGGGCAGTGTGATGATGTGGGGGGCCATATCCTATACAGGGAGAAGTGATCTTGTGCTGATCCAAAGTAATCGTACAGCGCAACGGAACTGTAATCAAATCCTTCGGCTTCACCTTCTTATTTTCAACCGGCAGAGGACGCTCTTCCAGCAGGATAACGCCAGACCGCATATAGCACGTGTCACGATAGATTTTCTTCAAAATGAGAACATTTCTGTGCTGCCATGGCCTTCCAGGTCACGAGACTTGAACTCCATTGAACAGCTATGGTATGAACTGGACAGGCGGGTGCGACATGGCTACCCTCAAACTCAGACACTTCAGCAATTTGCACAAGCATTGCAGGCAGAGTGGGCCACGATACCGCAACCTCAAATCCAGAGACTTATTCGATTCATGCCGAGACGATGCCGATCAGGTCTGGACTCGAAAGGAGGACACACGAGGTACTGACATCAGCGCCACCGAACGCCAATGTGTGATCAGCTCACTGACTTGTATAATGTTCTGTGAAAAGAGTGATGTCTTGACACTTATCATATCAAATTTCAATACATTTCTTCTATTATCAAATCTAATATGATATATTGAAATATAGACTAAATTTAAGTTATGATTCTTATATGCGTTTCTCTTTTGAGAGAGTATATATTTGATTCGTGATTGTTAATCTTGTAAATACAGCTGCTGAGCAAACGTTTCTGAACCACTGTACAATATGTAAAAGCTGACATTTTGTTAACGATCATAACTTTGTTAATAATGAAGCAATATTCTATCTGTTCTCTCTTAATCGTACGCCAATCACCTGCACATTATACACATAAACAATGATGCCACGATGGCAGTAGAACAAATTTGGCATTGCTCAAACCAGAGAGAAGGAGGACACATTCTTAAACATCAATTTTCTACTTTCGTCCAGTACATCGTCCAGCGATGATAAACTGTAAACGTTCCGTTTGTTTCGCATTCTCTTAAAGAAATATTTAAAGTTGGATCCGTGTCCAAACTCATTGTTTTCTTTCCAAAAAAACAACCTTTGGAATGATAAATTTGCATAAAATTATGTACATACGACGAATAATGCACAAAAGATATAGCACGGTTGTCGGTTAAAAAGCCTCTTGAAAACACGTTTTTCACTTTTGGCCCCCGTGCCATTTAAGATTTATCGAAGTTTCCGAGTGATCTAGCAAGTTTCGGGAATCTTCGTGAAAGTACCACGTGACCACAAGCTAATCAATATTCACGAACCAAAATGGCGGAACGTGCACCTCGCTTCAAGAAGATCGGTAGTTCTAGACCACGACTAACAGAATCTCAGCGTATGGCGAGCGATTTGAAATTAGAAAATAATCCGCTTGCATCCGCCCCGAGGAAAGGAAATAAGACGTTATTTAGTTAGGCAAACACTTTTATAATGTCTAATTAATAGTTTGTTATATTTATTTCACACAGAACACACCACCCCTATTTTGAGCTTGGGAACACGTATCCAACTTTAAGTGTGTTTTATTTTACTTAATTTACCACCATTCAAATGTATCTTGACCCCACTCGCTATTCCTTTTATATAGAATTCTATGAATCTTTAACTAGGTTCATAAGGTACCTTGAAAGAAATGAATTGCCACCAAATTGAGTTTTGTGATCACTAATGATTTTCTACATTGAGTTATTCATTAATTTTAAGCAACATGTAACTATAATCCCCATGTACATGTGTCAGTTACATTCATCACTAAGCGATCCGGCCCCCAGAGACCAAAAGTTTGCCGACCCCTGACTTACATGTACATGCTGTAACATCACAACTTCTAAAATGCTGCAAGCAAGAGAAAATACAGTTTATTAACCGAATGTGTCAATAATGACACAAATATCTCCAACCTAAACGCAATGACATAATTGTTATTGTAACTATTTTGCACTGTGATGCTGCAATATCTGGCCCGGATCCAGCTCGCCCTTTAAAATGTTTTTGTTTTGTTAGCACCAAATCAACCTCCAAAACATGATGAAAAGTCTTGAAATGGGCTGAAATTGCACTATTTTCCATGATAATTGTCCAAATTTTTTCCAGGGGAACAAGCTCCTGGAAGTCTCTAGAGCATGATATCTGTCATGACCTTTGTTGTGCCCCCCCACCCCCCTTTACGCAAATTCAGGATCCTCCGCTGACTATTGTAACGGTGTTATACGCTATGACCGTTGGCTGTTATGAATTGTCCGGGTGACGTTAAAACCACAACAGTCTGTGCGTGGCAAAAATATATTAACGTAGCCCAGTAAACTGCTAATCACAGCCTCACTCACCCGAACAACTGGCTGCCATCTATCAAACCATATAAAGAAACAAAGTAATGCCCACTGGACATAAAACACTTCCCATTGTTTTTATGATTTCCTATATTTGATATCTAATTTGTTTGATGTCGTGTATTATCCGGAAAATGGATTTGCAGCGAGATATCATCTCATATCTAATATCACAGTTTGTTTCTGCAATAGTAATAGTAATGTGAGCATCCTCGGGCAAACAGAACCAGACCATTCTTATCAGTACAACAGATTTGGTTTATGCAGGTTTTCCGAATTCGATATTTTTGTTCAATTTTACAATATGTTCGCCACCTTTAATTCATCTATACTGACGTCCAAAGGAAAGTATACCAAATGATTTCAATTATTTTCCCTTACGTCTTTATGCCAGAGTTGATCAAAAGGATGCTTGGATTTCGGTGAGTGCAATTTGATTGACACCATCTCATTGATAAACCTTCCGAATCTTGAAGGGATATCGCTTGTATATCCAACGAATTTGTGAATTTATTTAGTAGTCTCTTAAAACATTGGTATACTTTCTTTTGGACTTCAGTATATTTAGAAATATGTCATTCAGCAGGGCATTTTCAGATATGTTGAAGCCAAACCATGGCTTTAGAGTCTTGGAACAGCTTAGTATCTGACATTACAACAGACGGCATGGCTGACGTCTTTAAAAGTGAGTTTGGCTGACAAACGGAATGGCAGGCGTCTTTAAAAGTGAGTATGGCACACTAAAACGAAATCGGGGAAAATCAAAAATAATCTTAGTGGCGGCAGATATTTCAGGTGCGGGCGGCTGATGAGAAACAAGTAATTTTCTGTAAGTGGCCTAATATCTAAATATTAGAGTACTTTATAAGTTGTTTGATTATATTTTTGGTTTGGTAAGTATCGAAGTATATTAACATCCTACATGTACACATTGCGGTCAGACCTTGTTGCTCAACTTTCACAGAAACGATTAAGTTAGAAATGGTGCCGAATTGAACCCAAATAATGTTTCGGTTACGAACCACCTACAAAACGACTGAGCATAAATTCAAACACACTGTCCCGGAGCCGTGACGTGATGCACGTTGTTAAAGATTGAAATGTTAAAAGGAAGACATTAATGTACAGCAATAAATTGTTTGATACAAAAATAAAAATTGATGAAATATTACATGTTTATTGGTAGCAAGTCCTTAAGTTCCTAGTCGCTCTTCAGCATAGATCTATATTATTTATACCAAGCGCCATTTTTATCTTTTGACGAAACGAAAGCTAGCATCCATAAAGTTGAAGTACATGTATTACTTCAAATAAAAATGTTTCAAATATTCAATAATTTGGGGTGACATTTAACTGTATGTAAAGAGTTTGAGAAAATAACTATATTCACAATAACTTTTAAAAATCTTTTAAACTGTAGGACATTAAAACAAAAACGTTGTGGCTTTAATTCGGAATTTTTCATAATGTGTTGATAGGATAGGAAAGCTATTGACGTAATTTTCATTTTTTAAATTTCATAAAACATAGTAGGCAAAATTTAAGATGCATACACAGACAAATGCATGGAATTTGAAAATATCGTGCTATGTTTTTTATAATTTAACATGACTATACGCTGACCTTACTTCAAATAACTGTCTTAATACATACAGCTTCCTGTACATGGGAAACGGAAGGAATAATAAAAACAACATTCTGTATGTGGAAACCAGATAACGGGATGGAGTCAGTCAGCTGATCGTGTTATGTGCAGGGATGGGCACCTCCCAGTGGGTCGAGGTCAATGTTTCTTGAGTTGGGTTGCTAGGTTGAAGATGCAATCCCTTAATTTGATTTCCTGCTTTTGCGCAATACGATGGCCCATTCGGGTCAAAATCCGATTTTTCTTTTTAACGAACCCGTAATTACGAAAATTATATCAATAATTTTTTAT
Organism: Diodora aspera; assembly: GCA_031471655.1. Lineage (NCBI taxonomy): Eukaryota > Metazoa > Mollusca > Gastropoda > Lepetellida > Fissurellidae > Diodora > Diodora aspera. The sequence continues at coordinate 5,174 of JAUELE010177397.1, forward strand.
TTATCCCTTTAAAAAATGCGAAATTACGAGACTTGGAAGTTTTAAGTGTGAGAGAAAAGTCATTGAACCTATTGATCTTTCGTGTATCCGAAATCGTAGAGGACAAAAAAACCTTCCCTATGGAACATATAATGTTTAACTGTTTCAGCGGCATTTAAAAGTCAGTAGAGTAATAAAGAGAAATCCTGACTCATAAGGAATCTTGCTCTGTATAGTTATTGTACAGAACCTTGTGTCTCCTCGGCTAAATCTCAATTCAGCTATCCCTAGACTTGATTTTTCTATAGACTTGCCAAGTCTCTTAAGTAAAAAGGGGTGGAATGACGCAGTGGTCAGAGCATCTGCCAGCCTTGACGTTTGTGGTTCGAGTCCCGCCCGGGCACACCTCTTAAGCCCTGAGAGACAGGAGCCTCGACATCGACGTGATGCTAGTGAGACCGTGGTGATATGGCCGAAATATTGTCGAAAACCACGTAAAACTCCAAATCACTCACTTAAGTAAAACCATTACTGGGTCTATCAAACAGACACATACACGTACGTCACCTCACCAATTATAAATGTCAGTTCATTTAATTAAGGTGTTTTTCATTGTCAATCCATACAAATATGATATTCTCAACAAAACAATGTGGTCATAACGCCATTTCTTGTTACCAGATGCCTACCAGACGTTCTGGTTCTGGAGCAGAGTCACAATAGTGACCCACCTGACTACTTATCGACGGTATCAACTAACATGATAAAGACAAGTAAATTGAACAATCTGTGGTAAACACCAATGTCCAGTTGTGCTTGGCCTCGAGAGAGCACGCTCCAGTTCAAGGCCTTGGAGGATAATTAACTTAGACACATCACTTAGTGCTGTGTGGGCTAGCAGTGGAGTCATGAATATTTACGTTGGTGCATTACGTGTCGATGTTCCTGTTTCGGATACAATAGGGAGTGACGTCTGATGACAAAATGAAGGTCAAAATCAATGTTACGTTGCCCTGAAAACCATAATGCACCATCATGCCAACGATGAACACAGACATGTTCACGACACCGGTAACAACATACTCACGCGCAAAAGAAAGGTTATACTCGCAATGTTAGAAATATTATTTCAGAAAAATACTGAATTTGTTGTTTGGTATGATGAACGAATAAAGTAGTATGTGTCCCTCAAACCAGAAACATTTCTCTCTTGTTTTAGGCCCAACGGTCCAAAATGGTTTTACTGGACAATACAAATCAACAGCGTCATCAGTTTAAAATCGTATGTATGCTCCCGAACGCGAAATAAGCTTGGTGCTATCTCCGTGAAATAAATAACATAAACACTAAATCCTACATTGTAAAAGCGTATGCCTAATTAAATAACGCCGTGTTCCCTTAGTCCCGGCAGATGCAGACGGATTTTGTTCAAATAGCCAGCCTCATTGTGAACCTTTCTGAAGAATCGTCTATCGATTTCAGAATGCTTTCCGATTATGCAACGTTGCAAGTGTAACATTTCCGAAGGTCTACGAAACTTTTCAGTATTCGAAATGTATTCATTTCCCCTTCTAGACCCGGGATTGCTAAACAGAGATCGGCGTCTTTCACGATGTGACACAGTACCAAACGCGATGTATGTGGAATGAATCTGTCGTGATATGTACACATTTAAACATATATTCATCGTTCCCAATGTTGGTTTTGAAAAGGAAACACGTCTGAATTTGACTACGTATACAACTATAAAGTTTTAAAATAACCTGGACTGTTACAAGCTGAATTCAACGTTTAGGATCAATTGTTTCGATCTTTAGGGAAATATTTTCTCAAGGAACTGAAACAAGAGAACATCCTTCTACTTTACAACCCTTTTTATGTCATTATTGTACAACAGATTTGCTAGGAAATTCACTTCAAAGCGAGTGTTTCATTGCGTTTGCCTACGCTTCCGTCCACACACCGGTCTGTTTCAAATCTATCCTGTTGATCATCCGTGTTTCCTGGCAGTGATTCAATACTTATAAACACTTAACAAAGATAAATAAAAATGGGTTTTCTTGCAACACTTCTAAAGTTCTAAGTGCCAACAATCCTGCAAGACCCATCCTTCATACAGATCTGTTTGTCTGCACAAGATGGCATAAGCATGCTTGTTAGCACATTGACTCCATCTTCAAGTGGAAGGAAAACACCATTAAGAAATATGAGTACATGTGAAACGTCATGATATCAAATTCAAAGTGCGTTTTATGATCGTAGTTAGGAGATATGATCTTTAATCAGGTAGGTTATACAGTTCAACGTGATCATTAGAAAACTGAAACAAATTAAGTGGACACATTTAAAGAATTCATATTTAAATTTAATTCTTTGGGTCTTTTCAGTAAACTATACGATATTCAAAAAAACAAGACGAAGCCTGTAAGTGCAAACAAATACTGAGACATATTTTGCAATTCACGAAAACAGTTTTTTCGGCAAAAAACAATTAGGCATTATAAAGGAAATAATTGTGAGGCACGGTGAGTTTGTCGCTGTTAGGCGCTACTTGTAGTTTACTAAATAGTTGGACAAAAATAACGACACGTCACAGCGTTGCGCATAATGCAGGCCGAATGTTGTGAATAGTATTCACAATTCCCGAACGAAATACTCTGTACAAGAATATTATTAAATTGCGAATGATATTGTGAAATTGTGTTTACCTATTTCAGTGCATATTTATCGCTGTTTTTGGAAAAGAAATATCTTGAATTTAATCACGTATCCAATGTTATGTCTGGATCCATATCTTCTAAATCTTAATTCCACAAAGGAAGGTATAGACGCAGTCAGGGCAAGCTCGTTCAGAAAACGGAACATGGGTCTTCTTGCAAACACGACCGAAAACATGGTTGCGTCAACCGAATGTCCTGTATTCTTTTACTTTATACGTACCAATCGATATAATATACTGACGTCCAAAAGAAAGTATGCCAAATGATTTTCCCTTACGTCTTTATGCCATAGTTGATCAAAAGGATGCTTGGATTTCGGTGAGTGTAATTTGATTGACATCATCTCATTGATACACTTTCTAAGTCTTGAAGGGATATCATTTGTGAATTTATTCAGTAGTCTCTCAAAATCTTGGTATACTGTCTTTTTGACGTTAGTATATATACAGAGTCACAACGGGTTGTTTTAGACAACAATATGCAGTAGATCATAACTAATATTATGCAACTAATTACGCTAGGCGAAACTGAATTCTTCACATTGATTTCAAGAGACCATAGTTAGATCTACTTTAATTCAAACAGAAATGACAATGTCATTTTAACGTTTCTATATCCAAACCATGTTAGATTTATTCTTTAGAACCTATGTGTATACATAACTCTTTCTTATGGCTTCAAAATAAAATAAATGAAACACATTTTGAAAAGAAAGACATAAACCATCGATCGTAATGATTGCAAGGGTACAGGAAGTACAACTGACAATACTTTAAGGCCACTGGGATTGACGCCAGGTTTTATATCAGCGATACTTAGCTTTATTTGACCTACTTAGATATTTACAACGAGGACCTATACATACGAGGACACGTATTTGCCCGGAAACAGATGGTTATCCTTTATCTTACCTGTATAGCTTCGTCTTTATGTTTCAAGCTTTCCAGCAAATCAGGTAACTGGGAATGAATCAGCGAGACCACCATTGTCCACTGTGAAGGTTACTTCTGTGACATACTTTGCTCGTTGTAGGCTGATGCTGGCAAGGTGTTACACTATCTGCGCATGTCTCAATATTTCACAACCCCATGTAATAATTACATACCAGACGAAACAACTTGAAACCTTGAAAGCAGCAGTTTTGTTGTACGTCTGAAGGCTTTCGTGATAAAGTGGACTTAACTGCAGGCATCGTTATTGACGATCGGGGATGAGGGGAGAAATCTCGGAGTGTACTGTATGTGTGTCACGTCAAACTTTCGACTCTTTGTTTCGACTGCATATTATGTAACATCATATCGTCTCCTTAGACTAATGGTGGTCACTGTGTCAGAGTGAAAGCTGCTGCTGCAACAGACTTGGAGTCTTCCACATAACATCTGAAACGATTCAATACCCATTTGCAACTGTAATAATTCGACCAGAAATTCTGGGGTAAAGGATTTAATAATGCTGCCCTTATGTGTCCTTGTACACTCGATACTTAGCATTGCATTTACCCCCACAAAAGCCATAACTACATGTTATCAGACTGGTCATAAAGTAAATACACATTTGAATGGAATTAGATCAGTCAATAGATCATATATAGTTGAATGTAAAGTTATGTATATCTTGTCAAGCACTACACAACCCTGATCACAACTTTACAACAGCACTTGGGGTAAATCGATTATCCTTCGTATCAGCGCTCGATTGTTTAATTCTATGATCTAGCTCGTTTCGCTGATAACATGCTCAATTTACGTGATGCGGAAACGGTATTCAACAACACAGTTTTAATTGTACATGGGGTCAAGAAGTTTTGATTTGCACATACATGTATCTTTCATGTAGTGCATACGGGCATAATTCCATTGTTGTGTATGCAAAATCAATCTTCTTTTACATTTCTGGTGTGTCGTCATTCTAACTGTGCATCACACGCCGGGGTTATCGCTAGACGTTGTCCATGAGCAGGTGATTTGTTGCCACTATGAGCTTTCACGATATCGCCAGGACAGGCTACAGCCAGGTGAGCCAAGACTACACTGTCGAGTAGGTTATACATGTACGTCCTCTATATACGTGCATTTAAACAAGTTCTGACGTTTGGACGTTGCTTTCTACATGTGCCGAGACAGATGGAGGCTTAAGACCCAGGCACAAACCTGCATCAGCCGTAAACAAAGTCATATATTACCTGTACCTATTTTATCTATTTCTATTGTATTTAATCGATACATATGGCAGTTGGTGTCGAACTTTGATGTGTATTTTAATTCCATTAATACTGACCCTCTGTTGTGACGATACTGTTGTCGGCCCAAATCTAGGGCACGTATCTCTTCACTGGTGTCCCAGTTGTTGACCTCGTTTGCAACAAACCTTCTTTTCAAATCTGAATGATAGCACACAATCTGAGTATGTGATAATAACGGGTGTATGGAAGAAAATGTTTTTAAAATCTTCGCCGCCCCGCGTAACATATATAAGTGACCACGAACTATTCGTGCGATTGAATGTCATTTTCGTAAATTCGTGGACCATGCCTCATGCCAGTGACACTACAGTACTTTATCATGTCTTGATCAGTTATGTAGTACGAAAATTCAAGGTGTGTGAAAAATATCAAATCAAACTGAAACAAATTGATTGGCACCTGTTGTGATCGTATGCGGTAACCCATTAATTGTCACTCCAGGAAACGAAGGGCATGGTGAGGCACACACTGTAATAAACTGCACGAATTGTAATACCTGCACAAATTGTAATAAACTTGCCTGAACGAATTGTAACGTTGAAGAATTGTAAGAAGATAAAGAGGAAAAAGATGATAAAGAAGAAGATAATGAAGAAGAAGAAGATGAGAAAGAAGACGAAATAGAAGAAGAAGATGAGGAGGAAGAACATGAAGAAGATGAGAAAGAGATGAAGAACAAGACGAGGAAGAAGATGAAGAAGAACATGAGGAGGAGGAAAAGGGTGAAGAAAAAGAAGAATATGAGGAAGAACATGATGAAGAAGATGAGGAAGACGAAGAGGAAGAAGATAAAGAGGAAGACGATGAAGATGAACAAGAAGAAGATGATGATGATGAGGAAGAACATGAAGAAAAAGAAGATGAAGAAGAACATACAGGAGAAAATGATGATGAAGAAGTTTTCATCTTCTTTTTCGTCATCATCATCATCATCATTTTAATCATTACAATTCGTGCAGGTAGGTTAGTTTATTACACTTCGCGCAGGTATTACAATTGGTGCAGGTTATAATTTTACAATTGGTGCAGGTTATTATTTTACAATTGGTGCAGGTTATTACAATTTGTGCCTCAACAAGGCAGACGTTTATAAGCATTCCTTTACTTCGTTTGGTATTATTCTTTGTGTCCTTAATACCGTAATTCCGTGGTCATTTTGATTTTCTCCAATGCCGAATCTTGTATAGCGCTTAATCCATGTACAAGGTGCATGCTCAAAGCGCTTCTCGTTATTATCCTGGCCAATGGAAGAGTGAACAATCCACCGCCTTTCTCAACTCCCTAGGGAGTATACAATCCATGCTGCCTCGTAGGCGTTAGACGGTTACCTCTCCCATTACCATCACTTTCCGACCAGGCACCCAATTTCAGCTGGGTGGATTGAGGCATTTTACGACTGAAGCTACTTGCCCAAGGTAACACCACTGACATATTATGTGTCGCAGTGCGGGGCAGGGAAGAACTCTTGAAGGCCTGAAAACTTTCCAACTTCAACCGATCACCCATCCAACTACTCTCCGGGCTCGACGTTGTTTAACTTCGCTAGCATGCACCGCGTCTCGCATATAATGGATGCAAACTAGTTATACAGAAAACACCCATACCCCCACCCCCATCACCGAGATTACATTTACCCCTTATATTTGAAATCTAGGGAGACCACTATCACAGTTTCCGGCCAGAATATACGGACGAGTGTATTGGTATCATTGCGGAAGAGATTACAACCATAGTGTCATCGTGTACAGGTAAGTTGTCTAATAAAAGGTGTTAGTAAATCGCCCAGAGGATCCAATTTTGTGTCTGGTACAGTCTGACTTACGATATCGCTCGGACCCAGCTTAATGCCACGTGACGATCTGACAACACTGGCGGTCTTTCCACATCGGCCAATCAGCACAGTGATTCTAGATTGTTTGTCGACAAGTACTTGATAGCGTAGTGCCACGGCCTTTTGATTTTCTTTCAAATATTTTTTTCAACGCCTTCTTTATCATTGTGTGGATGTCACATCATGGCAATCTTTCAGTGTCAATTTTACATATGCTTGTTAAGCTTTATACGTACGCTGAATTGAAATCACTGACTTTCCTTCCGTTTCATATTCACCGTCCTAAATATAACCTTCGTTTAACGGAACGAAAGGTTGCAAATATATTGAGACGCTGAAGTACAAGCGTAGGAAACAAAGGAACATAACATTTTCCCTTTTCAATGTAGTCAGCATTAGTACTGCAATTATTGATGAAATTGGTTATTATCATTGTCGCATATTTAATTACAGACATACAGTATGATGTTGTGGAACTTGGCGCAGGGACTGGAAAATTTACATCCAAAATAGTGACGTATCTTCCTGAAGTAAGTGGCGAAATAATCCTTTTACGGACGCTTCACACTATCAACCTTTCTAAAATCATGCATAATGCTCACCTACATTGTACCAATACTCGCATGTATACGCGTACTGAATTTGACGTCTGATAATAAATATTTTGATAAATCAGCTCTTTCAATTTGTAGCAACAATGAATTCTATGAACTATGCATAACGATCTTCAATTTCTGAGATAGACTCATATATATATATTTAATTTACACAGTATTTCAATAGGATATTCGTTACATGGCAACAGAACCATCAGACAACTTCTTGGCAACGCTCAAAGAGAAGGTACCAAGTGTTGAAACCAGGTGCTGTGCGGCTGACAACGTTCCTTTGCCGGACAACTCAGTTAAAGTAAGGATTTGTTTGAAAGAAATGCTTATAGGACTTCTCTTGTCCAATGCAATACCCTTATTATACCTACACCCACGTCAGAAAATACGCCAAAAAATACTATTTGAACCAAACGATTAGACATTAAACTTAGTATTATTATTGTATGTAAGCCAAGGAATACATTTATATTATCGAATATATTCAGTTGTAGTGCGCAATATTTTATATTTTCAGTGCATCATCTGCGCCCAGTGTTTCCATTGGTTTTCTACAAAATCTGCGCTAGATGAGATGAAACGAATTCTGGTTCCAGGCGGTAAACTTGGTGAGAATCATTTCCGGTACCTGCATACCAAGAAATGATGTATATTATATCACGATCATGTTTGCCTTGACGGCTAGCTATCTGTCTGAAAATGGAAACAGGATACTCACCCTTCTTGTCCTTGCTAGATATATTTCTCCTATTGTTATTTTGTCTTTGACTGCAGTGTGTGTGTGGAATATCCGAGACGTGACGGTCCCCTGGGTGAGAGAGGTCGAGGACATACTAGCAAGGGTCTCGGGGTCGAGCTCACACATCCTCCCCACAACCTACAACTGGAAGAAAGTGTTTGACGGGTACCACGGCTTTACCAACGAGATTCAGAAACAGTTACCGGGATCTCATTTGAAGGTTATACCTCGTTCCTCGTTTGTACATATGGAGTTAGCGACCAGTTCGCAGTGGCTAAGAGCATGTGTACAGCGCCATGTTTGTGTGTGTGTGTGTGTGGGGGGGGGGGGGGGGGGGCGACTCGGAAAA
>JAUELE010177502.1:0-13641 GCA_031471655.1 Diodora aspera
GATCGGGGGCAAATAGTGTTCCGTAAACTTTCTGGTCCAGACGTTTGGGCCAAGTTTTTTTTCCGTAATATTGAGGGTCCCGTAACTATGTGGTTAAAATCTTAATCATTGCAGTGATTGTGGTCCAATGCCATCATTTTAGTTGTTCAATTGACAACTCTTTCCATGCATACAAGTTGTTTGTGAAGTGTTTGGGTCATCTGGAACAACTAAAAGCACTTATTTTGAAAACTGTACAGGGCTAGAAATTAGTGGTGCTGCTGTGCCCCAGGCCTAGAAAAATTCAAACATGGCACATATAAAATATGTAGAGAGTGCCTGACCAGCACAGTCAGTTTTTAAATGTTAAGAACAAAGTTTATGTTCTGTGTTTTTGCCAGTTTGAAAATTCACACTTCACTTAAAATACTAATAATTTTCGCTGATGTAGTGATGTTGTACAATTTATTTCCTTGACATTCTTTGACTATTATTTGACAAGACTATCTGCAAGCATGTAATAGATACCTACCCTCCTGGTAAAAATTGGGCACACTAAAACTTGAAATAGCACAGCTAAAAATGAGGTACAGTGCCCAAGGGCACACCTGATTTTTTCCTAATTTCGAGCCCTGACTGTACATGAAAAAAGAAATCAACACATAAAAAACATCTGAAGGAAATCCTTACCTTCATCAGTACCAAGCAAGTCCATAATAAGTATAGGTGGGACCGGACGACCATGACGTGTCAACAGGGCACGGAATTCATGTTGAAGGGCTTCTTTGCCTTCATCATAGATCCTTGTCTGAATAGAAGAGAATTCAATGAAAGTATTAATAATAATAATAATAATAAACTGCACTTATTTTGCACAACATTTCATAAGAGCTGGTACTCTGTGTGTCTTGTTTAAGGAAACTGGACTACATCAATAGTAAGAACATTAGTCTGTAATACTCTGTATTCAGTGTTTTACCCTTGTAAATATATATGTGGGTCTAGGGGACCCTCAATATTTACTTTTTGGGGTCCAAAGGTAAGAAATACGGGTCCCAGTTTCAGTAATTGACATGTTCAATACAGTAGATGCTATTTATAGATTTGGAAATGTCAATATGTCATTAGAAAGATAGGATTGTAGATAAATTTATATTTTACTTGCTGAATAAACAATTCAGTAATTTCTCAATCTAATTATTGCGTCTAGATGTTGGTTTTTTTGCATCCCAGGGGATGCAGGGGTCAAATTTATGGGGTCCCCAATAGCAAAAGTGGGGTACTGGATGCAAAATCCTGCGTCCGGTAAATCACTGCTGTATTGTTCATTTTTGATTGATGTGCATCCTCTAAATCCAGGGCATAATGACTCCGGTCAAAGTCTGTCATATACCCTGGAATCACTCCTATTCATGACGATCATCTCGAGGAGTGCGTCTTGACCAATCAGTGAAGCTTCCATAGGGAAAGTTTGCGTCCAATCATAGGGAGGGTCTCTCCTAACACTCAGCGAAGTAGAGACGTTATGTGCTTAAATTTATCACGACTTACTTCTCGTACAGTGAATGCAACATTTCATTGGTTGTCTATATTTAGCAGATTTGGACTTTCCACACACACAGCACGATGATGCGAAAGTAATAGAAACATTAAACTTCAAATAAACTTTTAATCCTAATCTTTCAGCTATTTCACAAACATAAGTGAGTGAGTGATTTGGGGTTTTACATGGTTTTCGGCAATCTTTCAGTCACATCACCACCGTCTCACCAACACCATGTTGGTGTCAGGGCTCAAGTCTCTCCGGGCTGAAAGGGAGGTGCCCCTCTCCATCCAATGCCCACTCACAAAATAAGGTGTCATTTCCAAGGTGAGTAACTCTACATTATTTTCTGTTATTCTGCATGTTTTTTTTTTTGTATTTATGGACCATTGCAAAGTAAACAATGTTGCTTTCAGGGCATAAAAGATCATATTAGACGAACTGCAACACACTACAACAGGGGCAAAATCAAGTCCAGCTGATGACGCATCAAAAATAAATATTGCAACATCCAAATTTTGGGTGATCAAACTGACACCAACTGTAAGCAACTGTAGCATCTGTGTCTAGGGGTCACCGGACTACCCTTAAATCAACCACTGCTAGAGGATAGAGGAACAACACTGATTTCTGGCTAAAAACAAATGAGTGCCTATGCAAAAGGAGGATGACTAAGGTCGAGTCCACACCAGGAGCTGCGATTTGACGCTAGCTGTGGTGACCCTGTAGGTGAGCGTCGAGCTGAATCAGATGGTGTTCACACTGTAAGCTGTGACAGCTAGAAAGCAAAGCGGTTCTTGAAAGAACTATGATGTCATAATTAAAAATGCAACCTCAAGGTCCCACAGCTGGAGCTTTGAGTGGCCATAAGTATTGGAAACCTAGCCGCAGACATCTGCGTGCTAGCAACCACCACGCAGCTGAAGCCAGTGGTGTGGACATCTCAACGTAAATGAGTACAATACTTTTCTGAGCTCAGCTCAGATCTCAGCTCGCACACTCTTACTTTCTGCTAGAATCCCAAGGAGTTTCTTTTTGTGCAAACCTTAATACCAATCTGATCCAGCTGTAAAAGATGCGATCTTACCAGTTGATCAAGTTCTTTACTTCCCGGGTTGTTGTCAGTGAAGTACCTCATGGCTCTCAGAAGTTTATCCATGTATGAAATATACGTATCCAGATCTATTGCACTGGGTCTGAAATGAATTTTACGTTGAGTTGAGATGATGTACATTGCAAGGGCAATGCTGCAGCTATGATGCAATGTGGTTTGCAAGGTGCACACCAAAGGAAAAACTGAGTGAGTGATTTGGGGTTTTAAGTGGTTTTCGGCAACCTTTCAGCCACATCACCATGGTCTCACCAACATCACGTCTGTGTTGAGGCTCCTGTCTCTCCAGGCTGAAAGAGGGGTGCTCGGGCAGGACTCGAACCACAACCACCATGGCTGGCAGATTACTGGACCGACGTGCTAACCACTGTGCCATCCCGCGCTCCTTACCAAAGGAAAAGAGGCTCATAAAGGAGATTGACAGAAAGAAAAGTAAAAGCAAAAAATTCCCACTTTCAATGCCTTGTATGCCAAGTTGGGTTCTTTCTAACTGACACCACGTCACTCTGCAGAAGCCCCTCAGGGTATGAGATGAGGGAGAAAAACAGAATTACCTACCCTTCTCTGATGACCGGCTCCACATCCTTCGCAGCATGATAGTAGCCTAAAACATTGTCAACTGTATGCAGAGTTTTCTCGATGTCTGAGTTTTAATAAGGAAACAAATAAAAAATCTTTATTTTGAGGTTTGATACCAAGTCCTGCAGAAGCATTGTATTTGGATCCAATCAAAATGCATGAACAAGTGACTAATTTGTATTTGTTGTGGCTTTAAGCAATCTTCACTGGGCTAACACTAAGGATCATGAGTGACATGTTTAATGTCGCTATTGGCAATATTTCAGCCATAGCATAACGTTTGGCAAGGATAGCCATTTTCGCCATGGGCTAATCCTTTTGTCTTGGCAAAATGGAATGACCTAGAACAACCAATTTGGCAAAAGGATTTTACTATCAAGTCTTGTATCTTCAGTATCTACAAATTCAAAATAACTTTTTGTCCATGTTTGAAGATACTTATGTACCATCTCATTGGTTCCAACTTTACGATGATAGTAAATACCAAATACAGTAAAACTTCTAAAATTTCTAAACAAAAACAAAATAAATTACTTTTTATGTGTTTGAATTTTTGGAAATTAGTGATCTTTGATAAAGTTAGAATTCAAAATTTTGGAAATTGCCACCAAAACGTAAGTGAAAATTCAAAAGTTTGGAAACAGCTGAAGGTAACGTTCAACAGTTTTCAAATTTTGGAAGTTTTACCATATATGTGGTCTGATGGTTCTATGAAGTTTAATACTAACATCCAACATCCGGGTAACTATACCATGATCGGCCAATCCAGTTTCAGTTTCATTGTTGCGGAGTTGGTTGGTACAGTACACTTGACTTTGCCAGGAGACATCTTTTCATACCTTCAACTTCTATACATAAATTAAATGACTCCAAAAATTACACAGATGGCCCTAGTTTTTAAACAGGAGGGGATCGTGAAGACCCCTAAATTTTTATGTCTAAGGCAAAGCCTACCTACCCCAGACTCTCCATTACCGGTGGAGCCTGTGATCTAAGTTCAACATGGTTACAGCAAGGATACTCTCCTGTCTTCGTCGAAGATTTTCTGTTTCATTGTAAACTGGCACAATGGTGTCTTCGAGTCGTTGAAGACGATTCTCAAAGCTAGTGAGAATACCTAACATGTTCTGTGTATTTGTACTGCTTTTCTTTAGTGATTCTCGTAATATTGACAAGTTTGTCATTTCCTGCAAGAAAAAAAAATAATTTTCACATAAATGTATGTAAAACACAGGAATGTTCATATTTGAAAGAAGAGTCTGATAATCACAGTGCTGTCCCGTATCCCCTTGTATTGAAAACTGACTGGAAATTGGTATTATGACAGGGGATTTCCTTTGAGCTCCTTTCATTGCCCAGCTCAAATCAATAGGGTTTAGGGAGTTACGTTTAGTTTAGGGTTTAGGTTTGGGTTTTGTGTGTTTCCTACATAATACTGTGTTTGCGCTACAGATCGCCACATTAGCCATGTAGGTTAACTGACACTGGTTGTGGCTAAAAGAAATTTTAGTTTTTAACCACAATGGCGAAAATGAAAATAAGTTTGTGACTGAAATCAGATTCCTGAAACTGACCTAGGAGTTTGCAGCAACAAAGTATTCTTCTTAAATTTAATTTTTAAGAATTACAAATGCTATTCTGTAACATTTGAAGTGGTTTTGTTGCAAGTACATAATATTGATAAAATATGGGGCTGTGCAAATTTGTTTGTGGCTAAATGATAGAAAATTGTTTAAGCCACAGTGGCAAACAAGAAAAAATGCCCAGCGCATGCACAGCAATAGATATGCTTACTTAGTTGCAGAGTTTCATATTACACTGAAAAATGCATCCTAGCTTTAAAGGAAAGCATGTGGCGAAAACAAAAGGAACTCTTTCCAATATTTCCCTTCAGGTGTAGCAAAAAAGGTGGCTTTGTCAACATGCGACAGCTGCATACACATCCTCAAAATCAAGAGCATATCTGCATGACTCCACCAACGGTCCCTCATATACCCTGGAATCACTCCTATTCACAATGATTGTCTCTAGGCAGGCGTTTTGACCAATCATTGAAGCTTCAAAAGTGAAATTTGCGGCCAATCATGCATGTGGCACGTCTTTCCTAACATTTGGCGAAGTAAAGGCGTTATGTGTTTATCAGAGTTACTTCTCGTGCAGTTAAAGCAACATCCATGGGGTTGTCTATATTTAGCAGATTTGGTCTTTTCATACACACAAAACAACTTTGTGAATAGGAGTACATCCAGGGTATATGACGGACTGTTGGTGGAGTCATTCAATTAATGCCCAAGATTTCGAGGATGCTGCATGCAGAGTAATGTCCCATGTAGGTCCCCTTACAGTAACAATGTTTTACTCAAGCCCTTGTGAATACCGGTTTGAGCTAATTAAATAAGCTCCCCCCGAAATTTCACTTTAAATAATAATCAATTGCGAAGAGAAAATACCTTCAACAACTGTTTCAGTGTTTTCTCCAGGATGCGGCATACGCAGCATCCCGCACAACATTTGAGCCATGACGCATAAAACTACTGACAATGCGTTGCAAATGACGCATGGATATTAAATAGGACACAAAATATATTTGGAAAGGCGTCAGTTAGCGGAATCTAATTGATATAAATACCTTTTGTTGTCAAACCATCCTGAAAGCATGAGTCAAAAGGCAGTACAGTAATTGCATGTGTTTAGTATATCTCTCTCTCTCTCACACACACACAAACACACACGCACAGATGATTGAATCAGACACAGTGACACTGAAACTCCCTCGAGTGTTTCTCCCATTGAAACTTTAAATGAGTGCCTGCCTTTGCAGAGTGATGCCACCCTTCCTGATTCACACGCAAAATAATTTGTTCCCATCTTTCAAAGTCAAGGGGCCACTGGTCCCTCCATTTACTTTTCCTGGAGAAAACACTGTGTTTATAAGTTGACAATTAATAAACTTTCCTTTCTCTCCGATATTTATATCGTCGCGGTTTGATGTTGACAAAATGCCGTGCAGTCAGAGACTCCTTAGCTAACTCCGTGCCGTCTGCTATTACCTGCCAGAAATTCTGAGAACGAACTGGATCTACTTTGACTTATTTACAGTTAACGCAAACAATTTTATAAATTTACACACCTTCTCCAATTTTCTATCAATATCGTACTTCATATCTGCAATGTCATCCATGATTTCAGAGCTAGTTGTTGCACATTCCACTTTGTTTTCATAAATTTGACAAATTTGCCAAAGAGGCGGAAGCGATGTGTCCGTACTTTAATTCGCTGTTTTAAAATGTAGCCAGTAGATCGCGAATAGTTGTCTGCTCAGTTTTATATTGTTGAAATCTTCTGGATAATTATTGATGTTGGTTATTATTGTATGAAATACAATATTATTATGGATTTATATTGGAATTATCATAGATTTAAATAGCATAGTAAAGATTTTATTGTGAAAAATGCATCTTTTCTATTTTGCAATGTCAATAAAGTGAATACCTCTAAATAGAGCATGCCAATATGACGTTTTTGGCAAATGTCGCAAGAACTAAAACTGGTCAAATTAGATGCAATTTATGTAGCTTCGCATATCAAAACATTTCACACTGAGCTGAGATCACGATAAGGTCACACTTAATGTGTTGAAAAGCATGTTTTCTATAGGAATAAAATGTTGTCGCAAACAGTTTAACGTATTACGGCTGAGACGCTGTCACGTGACTGTCATGGCGGTGCACAGGCCGTCGCATTAGAGTCGAAATTTTGTTCAACCTGTACTTACTTTAAAAGCAATCATGGGGCGAAGGTCGATAAATACCACTAAAAGTGGGAAATATATGAATCCCACAGATCAGTTCAGTAAGTGCAAAAAGGAGTGTTTGATTGCACATGATGATTTCTCGTATTACTTGGCCCGAACTTGATAATCGATAGATTCTAACAATTGTTTCAACAGATTGTTTATCAGTCTAGTCCATGTATATTGCGTGTGTTTAGTTGTTATGCGCACGTGATTCTAAATGAATGATAATTAGAATCCACCTGATACAGCAAAAGTGAAAAACAGACAATGACATTCCTCTTAAATAAATCTAGAACTATCATCACTTCTGATTCAATATAAATTTTAAAATGATGATGTTATGGAAAGCAAGCCATTATCTGTGATATTAAATTTTGTCATTGTCATTCCCCAATAGTTTAAGACAAAGACTTGAAGATCTTTATTACTTGAGTGATAAAGTATCTGATTGTCTCACAAACAAACTCACAAAAAAGCAAAGCAAGATTTCTTGTGTACGAGATCTGGCTAAAAGGGTGACACGATTGTTGAGAACGGTGATAAATAAGATGAAACATAGATTTGGTTAAAACGTTCAGAGTTTTGTGGATGAAACAATAACAACCCAAAATTGTCTTTTTCCTGTGAATAGAGTATACCAAAAGTCGATGATAATTTTATAGATCTCTGCTTTTCAGTGGATGATGAAACTACCTCCCAAGACTCAAAATATTGTTAGCAAGGAATACAGTACATTGATCTATGGAGATTAGGCTACATTAACGTTTACTATGTACATAAGGACAACGATAAATCCATTATAATTCCCAAAATTTAGGTCCTCCCAGGCTTCAAAATGAATCTCAACATTTTAAGTGTTTTCATATAACATTCACGATTGAGTGAAATCAATTAACTTGATAAGAGTAATGAGCCTAATCTCATTGCAACCTCGGTATCTCACAACACTATCTCATTGACATCAAAGGTGGCCAAATTGATGGTAATTACATGTATCAACACTTGTATTTAATTGTCAAAATATCACCCCTTCAGTAGGTAAAGGCATCTTCATCGTGTTGATTAACTGAAATAGATGAATTGAAACCTCATTACTACTAATTAAATATTCATTCTATTAAAAAAAGTTGTAACAAATTCCAGCACACATTTTGTCAGTTTGCTGTATTGTATGATGATGTGGTGTCACTTGTCGTACAAGGCGACAAAAATGGGGATCTTTAGCTGTCTCTTTCTTACTATCCATCCTGTGTTGTCCCTTTTCCTGATATGTCTTGTACATCACATTGAGCTATGGCTGAAATATTGCCCCCTGCAATGTAAAAATACATTTCACACACTCACTGTATTGTATGAGCCAGAAATTTCGGTGTCACCAGTTTTGTGACTGTTTTTGCTGACTTTGTCATGTCACCACAGTCAGGCCGAATATTTGTTTGATTAGTCATGTGTTGAAATTTGTGTTCTAAGTTGGGAAACTATAATTTTATTTTCTATTCAGGAAAAGAAGCAAGAAAACGTGAATTGAAGAAGGTAAGTGGTTTTGTGTTTAATTAATGACCAGTGGATTAATTGGAAGTAATGTTGTCCTGTTTATTTTTATCATTCGATTGACCACATTTGAAATCACCGATCTTTCAAGAATACATTTCGCTTCTGTATCAGACAGTGTCTGTCTGACAGACCCTGTAATTTCTTTCTTAAGAGACTTGGCAAGTCTATAAAAAAATGCAAGTCTGGGGATAGCTGATCTGAAATGCGGCCGCGGAGACACAAGGCCCTCTACAATAAATATATACTCAGTGCAAAATACATAAAAAGAAGAAAACACAATAAATTTCAGAGACTACAGTCAGTCTATTTGTATTCTTTTTTGCATTTCATGGGGCATGGACTACTAGTGTTGTGGTAGTCTACGAATCTGTCACCTGTGACAGTTATAGGTTTGGATTTTTCTTTGGTCATCTCACTTTCATTAACTTTAAGGTCAGGGGCACTGCATGGTGCAGTGGTTAGCATGTCAACCCAGCAACTTCCACGCCGGCGGTTGTGGTTCGAGTCCCACCCTGGCACCTCTTTTTCAGCCTGGAGAGACAGTAGCCCTGACAATGACTGACGTTGATGAGACAGTGATATGGTTGAAAGATTGCCGAAAACCATGTAAAACCCCAAATCACTCACTTCTGAGGTCAAGTTCTTTGTGATGGTGATATATAGTTGAAAGATTAATGAAAACAATGGTGTATCCAACACCACTCACTTTTATATCTTGTGAGTGATGATGTACAGTATAAAATGTGGTATTTATTTAAACACGACAGCGATTTCTGTATGTAATTGATTTCTCTAACCAATTGGTAACTTTTCACAGAACAAGAAGCAGCGTATGCTAGTGAGGCAAGCAGTCCTCAAAGGCAAAGACCCAATGAAACTGCTTGAAGAAATGGAACAGATTGATTCAATGGGTGAGAAATTGTTGGACTGAAATCTAAAGTCTTTAGATTTTGATGAACAAAGAGGATGCAGGGGCGAGTTTAGACTTTTGTCAAGACCCAGAGTCAAGGCATAGGCATCTATACTTCATCATACTTCTAATATACATCTCCGCATGAGCCTGCCTTAGGAGATATGTTCTTAGAGGAGTATACTGCCTTCTCACTAAGTTCTCACAGTTACAACCAAATAGCCTGAGTCTAGGGCAGATTTTGTGAAAGAGGGCGATTGATTGCATCAGGCCCAGTCTGGCTTCACGGGCGCCATAGGTACAAAGCTCACAGCAGGAATTCTGAGCGGTCTCTCCGAAAATTGTTTGAAAATAAACTCAATTAGTGCTTTCTGATGTGTATCTCGGAGTAGAACTGCAGGTGTACAGTGCTAAGCCTTGTCAAAGGAAAGGGAGAGGGTGTGTGCCCTGGATCCACCACTCATTTGAGATATTGTGGTGCTTGCTTGGAAAATGGCTAAGAATTCATTTTGAACGTTATCTTCGCTTCCTGTCGATTTAGTTTTCTTCTTCAGCATGGTATTCTTGCAAATCATGTAAAAAAGTCATGTAGATGGTAGTAAATTTCAAAAGCCAGAATGAATATAAAACAAAATTATATTTGAGACACTGAATTGCTTTCCCGTGTCCTAATCAGCTCTAACTGGTTGGGCACGTTAAACTCCAGGTCAAACATACTGGGGTGGCATCAGTCAGTCAGACTGAATTGCTGTTTTGTTCACAGAATATAACCCCATAGAGGCACCAAAGCTGAATGAAAAAGTTTTAAAAGACAAGAGAAAAAAGTTAAAGGAAACTTTCACGAGGGTTCTGCGGCTTTATGTAAGTATCTGTTTTTGGCATGCTATCTTAGTTTATTTAAATATGATTCTTTCAGTTCTGTCTGTCAAAGGGCACGAGATGGCGCAGTGGTTAGCATGTCAGCCCAGTAATCTGCCAGGCGTGGTAGTTATGAGTTCAAAATTCCACCTGAGTTCCTCTCTTTCAGCCCAGAGCTTGAACCACCGTGGTGATATGGCTGAAAGACTGCAGAAAATCATGTAAAATTCCCTCACTCACTTTCTTTCATTCTTTGGGGGGCAATGGATGGCACAGTGGTTAACACGTCGGCCAAGCAATCTGCCGACCTTGGCGGTTGTGGTTCGAGTCCTGCCCGAGGTACATCTCTTTCAGCCCAGAGAGACTGGAGCCCCGACACCGACATGATGTTGATGAGATTTGTGGCGATGTGGCTGAAAGATTGCCATAAACCATGCAAAACCCCAAATCACTCTCATTCATTTCATGTATTTAAATGACAAATTACAGGGTACTTTTTGTTTTGAATTTTTGATTAGCAGAGAGCTAAGTGCCCCGACATCAACATGCTGTTGGTGAGTCTGTGGTAATGTGGCTGAAAGATTGCCGAAAACCACATAAAACTCACACTCACTTTAATTCTTTGGGAATCCACTCTCAGGATAATCTGTTAGCTAGTTGCTCCGTATATGTTGATGCAGGTGAACAAGCTAATTAAGATGCTCAACAATCCTCAATGCTTTGATATAGTTTAAAATGAATAGTTTTCATTGCCTCTCGTTTGCAGGATAAAGAAAATCCGGAATATGCGGTGGAGTTGAAGAAAGCTGAGTTTGAATATGACAAGAAACGCCTACAACTCCAGATGTATTTTGGTATGTTCCATTTACAATCACAGGTTCAAACATTGGCCATAAAAATCCTGCCAGAGTTTGTATAGTTCATAAAAAGTTACGACAAAAAAGCTTTAAGCTTTCTTTCTGTTCATTTCGATTGTATTTCTTTCTTCTTCAGGGACTCCGTGGGGCTTCCGGGCAGTGACATGTGTCACATAGATAGAATAGTGCCTCGTTAACCCAATGCTTGTCGTATAAGGCGACTAAAATGGGGATATTTTGCTTTCACTTTCCTTTCCTTTGATCCCTTTTATGAACTGTCTTTTCGCTCGATATGCACCTTGCACAGCACGTTGCGTTATGGCCGAAATATTGCCTTTGCAACGTAAAACATCATTTCAACTTCAACTTAAATTCACTTGGTTTATCGAAATTCCGGATAACTGAATTTTGGTCATAGTCGGTATTGAGTTATTCCCCTTCTCAAGGGAATAAAGACAAGTCAAATCTTTATTAAACTGATACAACATAGCAGCAATGAGTAAAACAAACAATAGGTACATACTTCAATCTTAATTTTGGACGTAATCAAGATGGGTAGATTGTAAAACAAACAAAGTTATCTCCTAATCTGATTTACTGATTGCATAATTAGTGGGTAAAGGAAAAGCGTTCGGAATACTGAGGAAATTATTGTTTACTTGGCCGTTTCGTTACAAGTTGAATCCTTTCGAATATCGAGACTGAGACATACTGTTTATCAGAAAATTTTACATAGTGAAAAATCCGTTACATACAAAAAGCCTTCGGAAATCAAGACTTCCGGATTATCGACGTCCAGATTACCGAGACTTGACTGTGAGCACCAGACTGTCACGCAGAAAACCCAGCTTTGAATCCAGGCCTGGATAAGACATTTGCAGCTGGGATATGACCTGATGGTTTAATCACTCACTCACCCCGTGGGGCTTCCAGGGAGTGATGTCGTGTCACTCAGATAGAATAAGACCTCAGTAACCCAATGCTTGTCGTACAAGGTGACTAAAATGGGGATATTTTGCTTTCAGTTTTCTCTCTATCGATCACTTTAATGATGTCTTTTCGCTCAATGTGCACCTTGCACATCACATTGCATTAAGGGCCCGAGTAGCTCAGTTGGTAGAGCATCTGCCTCACAACCGCAAGGTCGGGGGTTCGAATCCCGGATGGGTCACTTTCGTTTTACTCAAACATTTGGTGCTCTTTGTACCAATCGTAGCGCTATGGTTGAAATATTACCCCCTGCTACATTAAATCACATTCACTCACTCATTCACATTGCGTTACGGCTAAAATTTGCCCTTCCAATGTGAAACATCATTTAAACTAAACTAATCACTCACTCAAGTTTCGAAGTATTTTTTTAATTTCAGAGCAGGTTAAGAATGCTGAGAGAGTACAGCTGGATCAGATTCCTCTGCCAGATTTACCCATGGAAACGACACGTAAGTATATACCTGCGCTCTGTTCTGATTATGATCCTTGGACGTTATGTAATTGCTAACTTTGGCTTTTTGGTAACCTTTGGGGCTAAGATGTATAAGGGAAAGTGTGTCCCCTATAAAGAATAGAGTTTCTGTTATTTGGCATCTTGGTGTATCCTTGAAATCCAGGGTATTTATGACTTCACCAGTGTCTTCCTCAAATACCCTGGATTCACTCCTATGCTGAATGAAGGTCTCAAGGTCATGTTTTGACCGATCATTGAGATGTCTACAGTCCACTGATTGACTTAATATCCAATCATGTGGGGTGTCCCTCCCAACACTCGGCACAGTAAGGACCTCTGCAATGTTGGTATATTTATTTGTTAAGAGTTACTTCCCTTGCTAATTTCGTCTGTGCAGTTCTGTGACTTAATTTAACACATTTGTACGTTTGACTATCGTGAATAGGAGTAAATCTAGGTTATTTGATGGAGACACGGGTAGTAATAAATACTCTGGATTTCGAGGATGATCCCGGCGATGAAGAAGAGCTTCTATTTGTTTAAATCTTTCTGTTCCTGCTTGATGGCATAGGATAACACAGTGGTTAGCATGTCGGCTTAGAAATCTGCCCGGCTTGGCGATTGTGGGTTCAAATCCCATACGGATACCTATCTTTCAGCCCAGATATTGACCCCTGACACCTACAGATGTGATAGAAGTGACACTGTTCCTATATGGCTGAATGTTTGCCAAAAGCCATGTCAAAATCCAATATCACTCACTGGCTGTTCAGGTCTGAAGAGCTGTGACAGTGTGGCAATGAAGTTGAAATATTGGTGAAAGCCATGTTGGAATTTCAGATCATTAATTTTTCTATAAACTTCTTTATCATGATGCAGTTATAGAGAAAGAAAAAAGTTAGAAAAAAGGGTCCCAGTAACGCAATGCTTGTTATTCAGGGCAATTAAATTGGGGCCCCAGTAACCCAATGCTTGTTATACAAGGCGACTAGAATGGGGATCTTTTG
>JAUELE010177608.1:0-13640 GCA_031471655.1 Diodora aspera
ACGGGAAGTTGTAAATAGGTGTTTTTTTGTTAAAAATAAGAATGACATTGTATGATAAAGAGGTTATTACCCTCGTGCGTTTACATATCGTTGATATCCTGTTTTAGGAATAAACACTATGTAGTCCTAATGCAGGATATCGAGCATATGTAAACGCACTCGGGTAATAACCTCTATTTACTGTTTCAGATACACAAGTGCCGACTAATTCGAAGGTATGTTGCAATCACGAGTAGTATCATTTCTTCTGTCTTAGCACTATTAGTGTTATGTTTCTAGCGCAATCTCACTTATTTTATAGATGCAATTTACAAATTTTTATTTCATTTAAATAAAAACATCAGGTACAAGGTGTCAGAAACGTTTGTATGAGATATGTGTTGTTTAGTTTATTTGAAATAGATTGATTATAAGTAAGGCAAACCAAGGGCGATTTTCGCACATCGTGATTCCGATGGCCCACTGATAGTGACAATGAGTTGGCTAATAATATAAACCTTTTTTATTAATTGTTTTAGCCGGTTTTCAACAGCCCCGGATTGGAGAGTGGGGGAACATTAAACTGTGTGAAAGGAGTAAAGTGCACCATACCTGTATCCATAACAGCAGGCAAAGGGTAAGTGTGCAAGCCATGAAATGTTATAATTCACAAAAATTAATTTACCTATACATGTTTTGTTTCGAACAAACAAGAGTGCAAAGATTGTTCAGAAACAGAAACCTGTTCAATAGCAGAGGGAGTTTTATTTTCAAATTCCGTGTGTCATGGTTGTCAACAAGTCCTCCAGTAAAATTTGGCTGTTGCAAAAGTTGACAGCATTTTTGGTCTGTTGCTTTCACTTTTCTACCTGTTAAAGCCCTTTTGCGATTATACAAGTTCGGTAAGTGTATCTTCGTGGATAAAAGGATTGTCGTGCAACGTAAGAAATTAACTGAGCTTCACTCAAATGTTAAAGCCTCTTCCTATGTTGTCTATTCATTGTTCTGTCTTTACCCACCAGAATGTCTCCTGTACTGACAATCGGGCCACACACAAGCGGGCTGAATGTGACAACTCCTGGCAAACCCACCAAGAACAAGAATATACCAGGCAGCAAGGATCTGTACAAAGGAACAGTGACTGTAACACCAAATAAATCTGGTGAAGAGAAACTGTGCATCAAGACGGCTTCTGATGCGACCAAAATCAATGGGTATATAACAAGGCAGATCCGGGATTTGTGTGCTGGGAAGGTTACTATATGGTTCATGAGATATGTCATTTCTAGATAGGTCCGTGGGCATTTTGAAAAATCAACATGCAAAATGATTCAGTCTCAGCCCATTTCACGAGCGTTCATACTATTCTGGGGGTTGATATTGTCTTAACATAGAAAATTAAATATAAGCACGAGCTGAAGCTGAAGCTTAAGCACATGCCATTAGTGCCTCCCTCCAACCCATGACCCTGGATCCGGGACTGTATAATTAGGCCTACAAATGTGTATATTCGAAAATATTTGGAGATATTTAATGTGAGAGTTCATAGAAATGTAAGATTACATGTTTTGTAGCATTGGAATAAGTAACGAGTAAACATAATGTCCATTAAGAATTTGTTATTTCACAATATTCTTATGTTCTACCTGTTGCAGTATTGAAGCCGAAAGTGTTTGTTATCACATCCACGTCTCGGACAAAGGTAAGTTACAAACGTAGGATCGGTATTACCATAACATGTTACAACTCACTGCGCAAAATAAATACATGTACATTGAGGATAGCATATGTATCTCCGTAAATGGTAAAATGTTGTGGTATCTCTCTGCATGTCGCATTTCATTTCAGTGCGTCACCAGAAACCCTTAAATAGTTTACCAATTCCAATGGCAAAGAATTTATGCCAATTCCATTTCTTTTCAGGACCACCAACAAATGTGAGTATATAGATATCATAAATATATGCCAGGAGCCTTCGTGGAGATGTTAATAGAATGCGGAATGTGTACTTTGAACTATCTCGGAAAAAACGTCACAGTACAGACAATATATTTTAATCCGTCCAGTAAAAATAATGATAACAACTACCAAAGATCAGTATGCGAGATGGTCACAAATGAGCGCAGTAACCAAACTTTCTTTTCACCATCCCACCGTTACCACATCACCGAGACCTTTTGTCCGTAAAATTATTTTTAAAGTTTGTGAGTGCCACACATATCTTCATTATTCAGTGATTAAGTATATAACAAACAATACATGTACTTTGATCTTGTCTTTGCACATTTATCAGGACAGTTTCATTGATCCAACTCCATCCTCTGGTAGTCACATCAGGTGTTCTCCGGGGCGAGATTGCCACGTCCTTGTTCACTCCAAACTGGATAACAGTAAATGGTATGTAGATGCAATCTGTCTAGAATCTAAAAGGTTCGTTTCAGGTTATCAACTCCCATCATAAAATTTGAATTTCTGTCTGTGTACTTTCAGTAACATCTATTTTCATATACAGATGCGCTCGATTTCATTCGCTGGTAGTTTTGTCCATGTGAAAAACGTTTTCATTGAATGCAAAATGTACTTCTTAGCGCTTTGAGCATGCATTACCCATGGACCTATGCGCTCCACGGGTGACATTTTATTATTTTTTATTTTTTTTATTAAATTGCTTCCCCTAAAATGTAAGTCTCATGTCTCAATACAAGCGATACACTCAACTTACACATAACTGAGATTCGGATGAGCTAGCGAGTATTAGGCGTGGTATAAGGTTAACGTGGATATAACTTGCTCTTAGTCTTCTGTGATTTAGAAAGAAGAATTTAGAATGATGCCACTGTGTTTTTCATTAGCCCCCAAGTGGCTGTGGACAGCGGTCCAGCTAATGCTTTCCCCACGGCAAAGGACATAACGTTTACTACATGCATCACGGATATCTCGGTGCCGAGTTCATCTCTGACATCCAAAAGTCAGATCTGCTTAAAGGCGAGGTATTTACTCACGATATGTACCTAGATCAAAGACAGTTTATTAATTACAAATACAAACGAGTACCTAACGTGACGAAGTATCTGTCGGTCAGCAATGGCACAACTATGCTGATGGTTACTGTACTCTCGTCGCCCCACACTTCTGTCTCATACAGACGAAAGAATGATGATAATACCTGCCCGAGGTACATTCTGAACCCAAACGTCGACGTGATAAAGGCAATGCCCTGGTAATATGACTGAAACACTGTCGCAAGTCAGGTTAAAATCAACGTTGTTCATGATATTTTAATAAATGTAAACTCGCTCACAGTGCAAACTTTATTGATAACATGTAATACTCGAGTTCTGCCTCCGAATTAAGGCACTTTACAACAGTTAATTGATGCAGTGTTTGTGGTGACAGAAATCCTTTATGTAAAATTGATTAAATAAACATAACATATTAGCTATGTGCCTCTTTCAGGGCTACAGAAACTTCAAGGTGTTTCTCTATTGATCCTAAGCCAAACACAGGTAGGGCAACACGCTCCGCAAATTGTAGCATTTCCAAAATGATTACAGGAAATATTGAAAATGTCCTAGAATGTCTCAGAAGTCATTGCAACTGTTTCCCCTTTGGCAGTTATTCCTCTGTTTGTAAATATTACATAATATCAGCTACATGTATGTGCAGACATCTCTCTCAGAGGTCAGATGTATATGAGTATGTGTCTTCAGATCCACATTTCCATGATCACGCTCCTGCGATCAAAAGCAAGAATTGTCGGATATTACTATTAAACCAGGTAAGATTCAACTCCTGTGTTTGTTGTAGATCCATGCTCCACTAAAGGTTGTAACAAGGTGCACGGTGCGTGTATCTTGGAAAATACCGATACTGCCAGCTGTATATGTGATAAGCCGATGCCAAGTCCCATATGTGGTGAGCACACTTTGCTCTTTCCTTCTAACACTACTTTAATCGTATACATCCAATAATAATAATTTTATCATTATCGGAAATAATGAAATGCCCTGAATGAAATTTAGTTCCATAAGGCTTCACATGGATATTAGTACACGTGAGTACTCTGTTAACCACATTGCTGGACATGCTCTTTCAGAAATGTCAAAGAATAAAGGAAATGTATTGTGTGATCCCAGATATAAACCAAATAACAAAAACTGTCAATCTCACCAACTAGTAGGTCATTTGCTGTCTGATGGTTTTAAGACGGGAGACAAATTAGTAATAGTTGTTCATGATTTCTTGTACGTGTTTCACCATAGGACCGTGTGGACATGGAATCTCATCCAACGGGAGCTGTCATTGCAGTGTTGGATTCAATGGGACACATTGCGAACATTGTACGTATATCGATGTATGCTATTCTGTCAGGTAGTATTTGTAATTGCTAAATAGTTTGTGTTAGGAATAACCTGTCAGTTCATTGTTGTTAAAAAGCTTATGTTTCTTCATATACGAGGTATAGTAATTCACGTGGGAAGTGCGTGTTGTTATACTCGCTACAAATATAAATAAGGTTAGGTTTGTGGTTACTAGTAATCAAGGATGTGCAATTTCTAGTTCAGCCACCCACGTCACAAGCCAAGTTCACAAGTCCAAATCCTCTGAATGGTGCCAAAGTGGAATGTACTCAAGGCGAGACATGTACAATACCTGTGTTTGTTGAGACGAATTCTTCAGGGTATGTTTGGTTACCTAATTAGTATGTTATTTGTTATTAATTGTTTCAAAGTTACAAGTTATAAACTATGAATGATCACTCAACTGATTACAACTTTATCTCTGGCCTCGTGATGCTACAGTAGGCGATCTGGTGGTTCATATTATATATATTAGGGCAACTTTGGTATAGATTAACGTTGAGTTGAAATGATGTCTTACGTTGCAGGGACAATATTTCAGCCATAAGTCAACGTGATGTGCAAGTTGCATCTCGAGGGAAAAGATAATTTATAAACGGGATCGATAGAAAGGAAAGTCAAAGCAAAATATCCCGATTTTATTCGCCTTGTACGACAAGCATTAGGTTACTGAGGCACTATTCTATCTCCGTGATACAACGTCACTCTCCTGAAGACCAAAGAGGTTTAAAGATTAAAGAGAAATTACAAAATATATTCTGTTTATATGTAAAAGAACAATAAGATGAATGGCATGATAATATAAGGGTGTTTCACGACAAGACAATCAATAGTAATAAGCTGATCGTTAATGTTAACTGGTTTTATCCTCATAATAGATATATACCAACTCTGAAGGCAGGACCTACAAACCCGGTCACCAAACTGACTGTAAGCAATCCGTCTCCTCACACTGGACTCATGAATCCGAACATTATGAAGGGTGAAGTGAAACTGACTCCAGCCAAACCAGGAAACTTGGACGTTTGCGTCAAAGCAGAGACTTCGCATGGGTATCATCATTTATACAGCAAAACAAAATATAGTAACCGCCTCAAGCTTAGTAGTCTGTCATCCAGACCCTGACGTCTTATTATAATAGAAAAAAGCGTACAGTCTATATATTTTTCCAAGTCTAGAGACACCAAGTCTTGTCTTGTCTATTTTATTACAAATCTATATCATTTCAATCTCATAAACATAATATTTATTAGAAATATTAATCTTACTTCAGACACTATAGTTTAGTCTACAGGCTCAGGTGCATCGCAGGGAACAGAAAGCATTGGTTTGATTCTGACCAACAGTCACTAATAGAGTTTTGTAATGTATTAATAGAGTTTTGTAATGTATGAGGTTATGACAGAACCTACACCTTAAAGTTAAAAGTTTATTGACTTGGAACTTAACACAACACTCCTGTTGGTCTATGGCATAAAAAGAGTGGAATATTTTCCTAAATGTTAGGAACAATAAGGTGCCACGAACATTAATTTTTACGTTCTCGGTTTACAAGAGAGCAACGGAATATTACATATAAGGGCGAAAAAAAACTACCCCAGCTGCAGGTACTATTTGTTCGTACATTATGGTTTCGTTTGGTCAAGAAAACACTGATTCCACACGTATGCACGGGAAATGAGTTGGACATTTTTTTGTTTTCATTACCGACCATTAACGTGTCCAAGTACTCGTACATGTACGTATGAATTCCGGGATTCGAAGGAAAGAAACAAATATTTTAAACAATTTATTTGTTTATGTTTCAGGACGGATGATGATATATGTTTTCAAGTGCATGTGAATCCAAAGACAGGTACGTTTGCTTAAATTATATCTAGATATAATATCTGAATTCATTTAAACGAATTACTATGTATTGAGTATATTGGTATATTACTATATTGATCTCTGGTTAAAGAGTCCAAAGGGCAAGGTCGTATTGTATTTGAATTTGCTCAGATAAGCAAAGTACTGTGATCTGTGAAACAGATCAGAACTACAATAAATATGACATTTATTTAGTTTATTGGATGCAACTAATCTTTCGTCCCTTGCAGGCCCAACTGTGGATCCAAACAAGGTAATGACAGCAGGCCTTCATAGTATTTAAAGGTGTACACCTGACATATTAGACAAGAAACTGATGTTAAGCTGTAGGTCGTGACAATTAACTCTTTGAGACATTAAATGTTGATGGTGAATTAATGTACAAAACAAATCGAATTGTTTCATTTCTTCCTCTTATTCCAGTTATCGAGATATTAATAACCCGCTGCCTCCTCCTCAGTTCCTTTGAAATGTTATTTGCGTTTCAATATTTTAAAAGCGAAATATAAATCCTTACATTGAAAATTTCGCGCAATCAGTGACCGCTATCTTCAGTGTAATCAATGGGTGGAATAATCCATTTCTTTTTATTATTATTATTATTATTATTATTATTATTAAAATGAAAAATAAACTTGTAGATGCTTTTTGTGTCTCCGACCTTACCGGAAGGTACCCAGCTTCAGTGTGATAAGACCAAAGACTGTCACGTGGTTGTCTACACCAAGCCACAGGGAGGTAACTGGTAGGTTGATACAGGACATTTTGTTTTTAATTAAATGATAAGCATTACTTACATTTTTAGGTATTTGAAATGCAGCATTTTTCTTAAGTTTAATGTTAGATCCGTTTGTGGTGTGAAATATTGTCAATATTTGATTAAACCTACGGGCAGTTCTTGAGGAAACCGCGTACAAAAAAATATCGTGTTCTCACATAATTATTATCAACTTGTTATGTCATTATAGGGAAGGTCTTGCTTTAAACTGTTTGTGCAAAGAATGTGCTTGTAATGAAAACAGATGTTGTTTTGTATTCATTACTCAAATATATGAAGCTGAGAAACTGTAACATCACAAATTGCAAGCCTTTTAATTTTAGCCCCACTGTCTCTAAAGATGCCTCAATTGGAGTAGACATTAATGTGTTTCCCACGAATCCGAACTCTGCGCACTCCCCAGCTTCATGTGCTACCGAGGTGTCCTTTACACCAGATCCCAGCAAAGGCCAAGTCTGCATTAACGCTGCTTCCGGGTAAAAACTTACTTCATTGAGATTTCGAAATAGCTAAGTGACAGCATGCTCAGATGGCAACCGATGACAGACGTAAACATTGTATCCAGATAGATTCAAGATACTAGTACTACTTCAGATTAAAGCATATGGCAAATCATTTTATATCAGTTGTTATGTTAATTGTGTCACATGAGCTCTTTTCCGGTGTTTTATATTTCGGATATGTTAAGTATGTTGTTGTATGATTTATGAAAATTGTTCCATTCGACTTTTGTTTGAAATCAGCCTTAATTGTTCATTATAGAGCCCTACTCCGTAACAAACTCACCTTCATTGAGGTATCTCTACTGGTAATGCAAAATATATAAATACACATATTTGTTTTGTTTCAGAGCTATTCAAAACAAAAGATGTTACAATGTTGTACTCGCACAAGGGCCAGGTAAGTAATTTAAACGTTCATTAATCTTTATTCACTTGATTGAAGAGTTGGAAAGATACTAAGGTCAAACAATTGAGAGGAAAGTCAAGTCTATCAAAATGTTTCACAAACACACACGCAATTTCTTGCTTTGAGTATTTGATAATAGTAATTAATATTTTCCAAACAATTTTCCCAGTCCGATGAACGTAACAAACAGTTGAGAAAACACAATGTCTTGATAAGATTTGACGATTTAATACATTAGTATCTTGTTCTACAAGGGACATACAGTGAGAGAGAGATGGCGGTTCCCCAGTATGTTAGGACCGGGGACATGAATTTAACGTGCCCCGCCAGCTAGAGCTGATTACGACACGGGACAGATGATACAGATATTTATTTTACATTTATATGCATATGAGCTGTACTGAAACAAAGGTCGTGTGTCCCCTTTATAACAGATCCTTGTGCAAGCAAACAGTGTCATCACGGAGCCTGCTTGAGGACTGGTACAACAGCTCGTTGTGTGTGTGAAGATGGGTATGACCAACAACAAGATTGTCAACGTGAGCTGATCTAAATAGAGAGGATACCATTTGTACTGTAATAACGTTCTGGATATTAAAACCAATAAATCGCCTCTAGTTAACGAAATCTCGTTATGCGATGAGAGGAAAAGTTCGTGGATACAATGTGGATTCTGTTCAAAACCTGTATCATTAGAGGAATTCGAATTCGAATATTAAAAAATTGCAAAAATGAACATAATTGTGTATCAACCGTGTTCTTCTGAAATCTTTTATAACTCATGACAAGCTTTCATGTATTTCAAGCTTAACATTTACTGACGGTAAGAGACGCACATCATGTTTTATGGCGATAAGATCATGGCCAAACTTCATGGATCTTTAATCCTGTATATTAGAATTGTATCTTCTATTGTCCTTCTTCAAATTACTAAATATTGTGATATGGGCATCTATTGTCTGTATTTCATCACTTCTCCAAATTCTTATCTTCAATAACTTGCATGAGTACATATAAGACAATTCGGTCTTGCTGGGAGTGAGCGATGGTATGGTGAAATTTCATGTGAAAGGCTCTTTTTTCTCAAGGAATCTCTTCGTCTACTGCAGTGCCTCAGATGACGTCACCTTCAGTTCCAAATTCATCCTCGACTGAAGCTCCTCAAACGATTTTGAAGAGTTTAGGCATAGACACGTCAAAGGTATAACCGCTTTCATTGACTCAGTTTACTAAACATAGTATCTCGTAGTAGCATAATGCTTTGTCTATTTCAACATTCACCATTACAATAGACTGCAAAATGCTGCGTTCTCGAAACAAGCAATAGCTATAAACATATATAAATGGACCACGAACAATTGTTTTCTATATAAATAATTCGACTTTTCCCGCAAACTTTGACTTTACGTTTTTATTATTTTATTAAAAGCCATACATTCTGGAGCACACAATGACAGGTGGATTTTGACTTTACGTTGTCGTTATTTTATTTAAACCCAAACATTCTAGAGATCACGCAGACAGGTGGATTTTGACTTTACGTTGTCATTATTTTATTTAAAGCCACATATTCTGGAGCCCACGATGACTGGCGGATCCATGATCGAATGTGAGATCAAACAGCCATGTAAATTACACATTGTTGCCACTTCGGGGAAACCCTCTAGGTGAACTAATTAAATTTATCTCTTTGTCAATCATTTTAAATGTTTCTTATAGAACGTTATTTTCAGTAATAAGTTGTTTTGATAACGCGGTTATACACTGATTAGTTTTAATAAATTGAAACTGTAGTCAAACTCGTTCTTACCAAAAACTAAGCCAGTTCTTTTACTTACCCTCACCCCAACCTAACCTCACTACATACACACACTCTTGAAAATGCTTCAGCTGTATTTGTATCGGAATAATTACATGTACAAAGCCGGTTGCCATGATTTGATTGCTGTAAGTCACACAGGTGATGGTGCTTCATTCCTCCATCCTCGAGTGACTTTATAGACACGGATAAGCCCCTCCTCCACAGCCCCAATCAAAATATGTGTTTACATTTCTCAAATAAGCCCGTTTCCAGAAGGTTAACAGGTTTTATCTTTCAGAGTGTTTTCTGTACAACATGTACAAGACTGCAACAAAGTAACACACGTAGATTTATCGCACTGACACTCGTCTTATTGTTATTCTATATCGTGTTACTGACAACATCGTCATTTGCTGCAATTACATTTGACTCCTCATTATACAGCACTCTGAACAGTCCCCTGGTAGACAATAAACAAATTAGTGGTCCGGGGGCCTTCACCAAGGACATCAATGGACATTATCACACTGACCTCCCCTTGCCACCAAGCCAAAAGACGGGAGTGAGCCAGCACTGTGTGGAACTGACATCTAGCACTGGGTAAGTGACTTAAACTTTCATTTTCTCCTTTATAGATGAATACATGATACGTGTTCCATTTACATGTTTGATACACGCCAACCCTGTTGAAATATATCTCGGTGACTTGCCTAAAAAAACGGTTACAAAAAAACACATTCAGTCAGCATTGTGTGGAATTGATAACATATCCGACTGGTAAAATGACTGAAACGTTCATGTTCTCCTTCGTGCATTGTAATATACAAGTCAAGAATTGTTTACATATATCTCAGTGGCCTGCCTAATGCGATAAGGAAACATATTGAGTCACCACTGTGTGGAACTGACATGTGGCGCTTGGTTAGTAACTGAAACTTGTATTTTCTCTTTTGCACATTTTAATATATTGGTTAAAGCATAAACTGTTTTATATATATAGCAAACGTGTTAAATATATCTCAGTTACGAAACTAGTACATGACAGGGGAACGTGTTGAGCTTATGACAAGCTTCATTGCTTTGCCTAATACATATTATTTGTTGTGCAGTGAGAAAAGTCAGCCATGGTGTATCCTTGTCAATTACAAGACTCCATCATCAGGTATTTTATCTCTGTGGTTTAACGTTTTACTCAAAGGCAGTAATTGATAACAATTGAGCCAACATGTGACAATGGCATTTGATAGCCAAACGAAAATGGTACTATACATGTATGATCCATTGTTCGAGTCTTGAAAAATAGTTACCAGTCTGTGATTCGCATTGAGTTGGTGATCAGTTTTGGTGAGATTATTGAAAAATTGGCTGTATCTATATTTTAAACGAAATTGGTTTTCGGAAATTACATGTATTTGATAATGTTGAATCTATAATTTTTGCGCAATTAGTGTTACCATAGTTATGAATATTCAGGATGATAAAGTTTATATTTATTTAATGTTTTTTTACAGGGCACAATTCGTCTAACGTGAGTATCAAGTTTTACATAGTCTTGTTAAATATTCTTTCAAGTCTGGGCTGTTCAGCACGAGAACGATAAACAATCATATCACAGTAACAAATAGTAAATACTACGAATATATTTGTCCATATGCAGTGTCGGCTCTTGCTATTTGGTGCCCCAGGCTAGTTTCGGATTTGCTCTACGCCCAATCTGTTGTCGCAAAGAGGGGCACACTTGCAGTGATCCCCTGACATGCTGCGACCATTTAGATTTGGTATGATGAATTAATGTGTAACAAAGGTAGAATCTATTCACTGTCGAAAAAGCAACGTTTCTGTCCTTTTTGCAAAATCTGTGTTGAGAATGAATACCACTTTTTATTTGTTTGTCCTAAGTACGATCATTTAAGGTGTAAATATTTATCAAATGTACCACACACTGATCATTATCTGCGTAATATATTAAAATTCAGTGATGTCATGACACCAAACCAGTTTAAAACAGTATTGTATATTTATCACAGCTTACAGTTAAGACGTCGTTCTCTCGAAAATGTAAATGCTCCTGTTGTTTGATTAATTATATAATACTAGTGTGTACAATTGTGTGTGTTTGTATGGAAGTGTATATGGGCCTGTGATCTTGAATAAAAATAAACTACTTGACTACTAAAAAAAACAACAAAAAACAACAAAAAACTCGTGTGTTTATAACTTCACTCCAGTGGAAGCATATGACCTGTATTGACGCTCCGCATGAGCAGTAACGCTAAATCCTTGAATAAGCGTCATGCTCACAGCTTGCAGGCGACTGAGGACGTGGTGACCTTCCAGACCAATGTGGATCTTCAAAGAAAAAACAACAGATTAATAAACAGAACGTTTACTGTACTTGTAATACATATGTCATCGTATCAACATGTGTAATCATCTGACAAGACCATAGAGTTTCCTTTGCGTCTCTAAAACTAACAGAATGTTCAGGGTCTGTTTTAAACTCGAGATGTTTCAAAGTCCAAAACGCAATATTCATTCAGAACAGTTTTCACAAATTTCGTCCGCTACTACAATATTCAACAGCGCTCATTGTAGTAAACTAGTGAATTGTTGCTCTTCGGAGCTGTGTGTGCAATGTGATTCATGTCAATTATTTCCGCTTTCTCCGTGTACCCATTCCCCGTTTGGAAAACGACCACAATAATTATATCGACTTGGCTCCTGCTGCGTCGATAATAACGTAGGCAATCGTAACGTTTTTGTTGATGCAAACGTAGACTCTCGTACCGCAGATTTCGTAACGTATCATTGCGTATCGTAGATAAAAGGGCAGCCAATCGCACCGAAAGCGGCCGACGTGAAGGTCTTTCAACAACTGGCTTCTGATTCTAGCTGGTACCTTTTGTATCCGTATGGTCTCTACAACTTCTTCTGGTCCGTCATGCTGGAACGACTTCATCACCTTTAGAACAGAACTACAGCGCAGAACTCATTATACAAAACATCTGTGACATTGTCAAGAGAGAAGAGAGCGGGATGGGGTGGGGTGGGAGGATATTGGCGGCGATGCGTGTTGATGATGGTTGTGGGAAATGAATATATTCGTGCTATTGTTGAGGTTTATTTAAAATCAAACAGGTTACTCAAGATATTCTCGGTTTTGTTGCTTCAAACAGACACTAAGGACACTGTCTTAAATTCACGAGGGGACAACGCTTAGACGTTGGTAATATTGCATGGTACAACAAAGCGACTAAGCTGAGGCAGTGGGTCAGTAGTGTTTCAGAGCGTTAAATTCATACGGTCAAGTTGGATACGTGCTCCCGAGCATTACAATAGGTCTGGTGCTATCTGTGTAAAATAGGTAACATAACCGTAAATCATACATTGTAAAAGTATATGCCCAATTAAATAACGCTGTATTCCTTGGATCCAGCAGATGCAGACGGATTTGTTTTCTACTTTCAAATAACCAGTTTCATTCTGAGGCTTTCTCTGAGGGTTTACAGTCAGGCTTTGGATCTTTCATCGCCAGAATTCTGTAAACGAGAAAATGTTTGTTTTGTTTAATTATGTATTGGCTTTGGGCAGTAAATTAAATGTCTACGGTGGAGTATACACTCAGACTATTTCTGTAAACACACGCATGCACGCATTTCATCGTTAAATGATGACAGGTGAATGACTATATACGGGAAATGAATGAGAAAAAGTGAACTATTCAAACGCTTTTGAGACAGACCTGTTATACGGACCTGGACTAGCGCAAGGGCATTAAGGGCTTTTGATGGGCCTTCATCAGCTGAGGGCGTTCAGAGATTAAGGTAAAGTGTTTTTGGAGATAAACTTCTTTTCTATTGCTTTTGAAACTACAGAGGACCTCAAAGAACCCGTAGCCCTGGAGCTTAAGAATTGGTCATCTGGTCCTAGATTCTTATAGCAC